>QANZ01000711.1:1192-38626 GCA_003254925.1 Chamaecrista fasciculata | reverse complement strand
AAAAAAAATTAATAAGAAATGATGGAGAGAGAGAAAATTATAAGTGTAATAAATGAGGGTATGTAAAATTACTATTTTGTCTAATTATCTTTTTTATATTTGTATTAGAGTGTAGGTAAATATAGGTATATAAATAGGGGTAGATTAGTAAATGTATGATAAATGGGATGATGATTTGGATGAGATTGAGATGAGATTATGTGCCACACAAACACCCAAACTGGACTGTTCATCTAATTTTAGGTTGAGATTAGGATTGAAATGGGATGAGATTGAAATGTCTTGTTGCCAAACAGGCCTTAGTCATACATAATACATCCTACAAAAGTAAAAAATAGCCTAATATATATATACTCACTGCCTTGTTTTAATTTTTGGTAAATGATGAAATATATTATAATGCCATTTTTTCAAAAAGAAAAGAAAATAATTACATATCAAAACTTTAAATTATCCTATCCTCTCAATTTGGTGCGAATAAAAATATGGTTACATGACCAATTTATAGATATAGTTAATTAGTATATATAGTTAAATCATTCATGATTATACATGAAAAAATAATTAATAACCACATGTATATGTATAAGTTTTTGCGGCCTGTATTAATATTTTTTTTCATTATCATTAATTTATCATGTTTTATTAATTACAATAACTGTGTTAGTAATTTTTTATTTATATTTTTTAGGGTAAATTACACTTTGGTACCCTGTAGTTTAATTTTGTCATATTTCACTTTGGTATCATGTGGTTTAAAGAATGACACTTTGGTACCCTGTGGTATTCTCCGTTAATACTTTGGTACGCTTATGAAGCTATTTTGTAATTTTAACCATAACAAATTTTACAAAAATTACATATTGACCCTCAATATTTTTAGAAAATTACAAACAAGTCCCTCGATACATATCATCATGGACTAAAATGAAAACTACAAAAAGTTTTTGGGGTCAAAATATAATTTTTGAAAAATATAGGATAAAAGATAGAATTGCAAAACAGTCCAAATTTTTTTATAATTTTCATTTTAGTCACTGATAATATGTATTCAGGGACCTATTTGTAATTTTATGAAAATATTGAGGGTCAATATGTAATTTTTGCAAAATTTATTATGGTTAAAATTACAAAATAACTCCAAAAAAGTACCAAAGTGTTAACCGAGAATACCACAGTATACTAAAGTGAAATATGACCAAATTATAGGATACCAAAGTGTAATTTACCCTTATTTTTTTTTATTGCAGTTAGTCTTGTTTGAGATGTTATAAAAAAAATTAATGTAAGAATTTAATAATTTAAATTTTTTTGACCATTTTTTAAGAATTTAATCACTTAATAATTAACTATTTAATTTCATCTCATTACTATTCTATTTTTTATATTTTATCATGCGAGAACAAGTAGTTAAATATACCAATTTTAACAAACAAAAGTTAATTAGTATATATATATATATACTCATAATTAACTCGAGGGTGGCTGCAACAAACTTAATTACAAGCTTTGGGCCAGAAAAAAATAAAAACTTAATTACAGCCATAGACAATCTCACACTCTTAATTTCGTTTAGCCAAAATCGAGAATACAAAACCTCTTTATGTAATTTAAGCTTCCATTTGACTTCCTTGATTACACATACAGAAAACCACACAAATAAAACAAAATCAATTAAGCAGCAAAAGCAAGCTCGGCCTCTTCCCTCTTGCTTAATTCTGTTTTTCAAGAGGAGAGACATCTCTGATCTGTTTATTTACAAAACCTTTCATTCATATTAAATTTTAAGTAACTAACTATCTTCTTTTCAAGTGTTTACTGTAAAATCATAACATGTGAAAGAACTTTGGAGCCACACCTTCTAAAGTGATGACGCTGGTCAACTTTTTGAAGTGAACCAAAATGTCTTTACAACATTTTACCTCACTTCAACAAATTTACTAGCATCCATACTCATGAAGATTCGATTTCAAAAAGAGTAAACTAATTATTTGGTCCTTAAAAAATCACTAAATTGACTTAGTCTTTAGAAGATTGAAATTTGCAGTTTAGTCCCAAAAATATCAAAACAATATACTAATTCGTCTTTTTTATAGACTAAATTAGTTGACCATTTTAATCTTTCAAGAATTAAAAAAGTATACCGTTTTAATCTTTTAAAGACCAAATTGTTAGTTTACTCATTCCAAAAATGTCTCTGAAAGATTCAATCACATGTAAAAATGTGTAACAATATTAATAATTAACTAACATATGTATATATGTAATTACGTATGATTAATTAAGGGTTAGGATTGGCAGCAAAATAGGCTAAAACCCCAACAAAGGGAGCATTGATGTAAGTGGTGGGCTCGGACTTCCTGAAGTCGGCGCGATCATCCTCGTACACGTCATCGTCCTCAGGGCCTCCGACGACGGCTCCGACAAGCACATTAGGGTTAGGGTTAGAGGAGTTGAAGTAGAAAGAGCCTTCCTTGCATGCAATGAACTGAGGATGGTGCTTAATGGAGGGCAAGGAAGAGCCACGATGGTGAATCCTTTGAGGGTAGTAGTCACTATACCCTACCATGTAGGACATTCCCATAGGGTTATTTCCTAAGATGTAGTCCACTTGTCGCTTCGCGATTCGCCGGAGGGTGGAAGCAGTGATATTGGAGAGGGTCCCACTATTACTATTACTACTAATGATGTTAATATTATTGTTAATATTAATGTAATTATTATAATTATTATGAGTGGGTGCACAATTTAGGGTTTTGGAGGAGCGAGAGAGGTAATTGGCGTAGACTAAGAGAAGGAAGGAAATGGAGGTAGCATGCTGGAGATTGCTACCCCCGGGTCTGTATATCAAACCTCCTGGACTGTATTTGATGTATTGTGAGGAAGGAGATTCTGGAATTAGGCTACATATGAAGCTCTCTGCTGATACCTTGTAGGAGTACAGAGACTCTGTGCTTCCTTCCAATACTTCCTGTCAAAATTATAATGAGTTTATTTAATTAATATGATACGACTCTCACATCGTTTAGAATATTCTAACTTAGAATATTCGAACCCTTGCCCTTGAACTATAGATTCTCTGTTGTATAATTTTGGTGTTGTCTATGCCGCGACAACATTACAGCATCAAAATTGTACAATAGAAAATTTATAGTCTCGTTTTGTGGAGTAAGTGACCAAATTAAACCTTAACCAATTATGTTATTTCTTATTGATTAATTAATTTTAGTTTAATATAAATTTTTATCATCAATCATTAAGTATAATGTTGTAAACAAAATTCATAATCATATCAAATTTGTTATTAAATTTCAATTTGTATCTTAGAAAAAGAATTAAATTATTTGTAATTGTATCTTTTAAGAGCTAAATCGTATACTTTTATTTTCTTACAAATTGAATTGAGATATTTATAATTTTTCAGGGCCAAATCATTAATTTACTCTTAAATTTATAAAATCCATCATTGAAATTGTTTTCTAGAAAAAAAGTTGTTTTCTAAAATAACACAATAAATAAATGCCAAATTATAAGTTGTTGGACATGCAATAGATGTGAATATCACTTGAAAAAACGCATTTGACATACAATATGGCATGTATACTTTGTTCTCAATACTTCAATTAGCTAGTATATGTTTTAAGTATACCTAACCCACTTTGTATTTTTTTTAAGAACAAAGTGCACTTTTGATTTTATACCATTTGTTTAAGTTTCAATTTGAACACGTATCAATTTTTGTTGTATTTATTGTCCTATATCTTTTGCTCAGGTCTTAACTTGGTTTTGTATCTTTTTATTGCACTTTTTCTCTTATATCTTTTGGTCAGATTGCAAAATTAGTCTTTTATCTTTGCAAAAAGTTCTACATTTAAGGATGAAATGTTTTGTAAAGATATGAGACCAAAACTGCAATAAAAAGGATATGGGATCAATTCTACACCTAACCAAAAGATGTGAGACCAAAAGTGCAATAAAAAAGATGCGAGACTAAATTGAAACCTGAGCAAAATATATGAGATTAAAAGTACACTTTGGCCTTTTTTTAATACACAAAACTCTCATTCTTGTTAATTTGTTTATTATTGGGTTAGTAACTAGCTAGAGAGAGGTGTATATATATATATATATATATAGCTAGGGAAAGGGGTTAATTAATATTTTTAATTTGTTTGGAATTTAATTTGTGGAAATCATTCCTTAATTAATTAAGTAATATATATACCTTAGAGACGAGAACGTTGAGGCCAGCATGCTTGTTTTCCCAACCAAACTCATTGATGTTGTATTCAGCACCAAATGTTTTGGCATTGTTTTGAATGTAATTTAAGAAATCTTCTTCTCCTGTTGCTCTCCTTAGCCATGCTCCTCCCCATAACAATTCATCCTGTATCATCTTCATTTCTTAATATAATATTAATTATATTTATTTATATTCCCATTAATTAATTAATTAATTGATATTCATCAAAATTCTATTATATATAGTTTTACCTGATAGCCATCAAAATTGCAATAATAGGGACATGCACCTTGCCGAACATGATCATTGTCAGTGTAGGCACCTCTGTAGTTATCAGCATACTGAAACACCCTTATAGCATTTCTTAGCAATGTCTCCGAATATCCCGGGTCCGATGACCGGAAAGCCATCGACGAAGCTGCCAGCGCCGCCGCCGTTTCCCCGGCCACATCCGAGGCCGGATTCGGTGCATCAATCGCATACACAGTCCTTGCTGTGTCCATGTCTTCTGGCCTCTCCCAACAGTTGTGGTCTAAGCTTGGATCCCCCACCTTAATTTATTATTAATCAATTTTCATAGTAACATACCAACTAATTAATTAATTAATTAACCCAAATAATTTATTAATTTTACAAACTAATGGAATAAATAGCTAGATAACCCCAACCTTAATTTCTTCCTTAATCAGCATTTTGTATTGAATTTAGAAATTAAACTTCACTCAATCAAGAAGGGAAATGTAAAGTCATAAGTTATAATTTTGTTAATTATTTCCGGATAATTAAAATTCATAATTCAATTAATGTAACGTTATGCCCCTTAATGAAGCGAATGGACGTCCTTCAACAGCCGGCATATTCAAAGTTGCATTCAACTTTTTTAATTACATGATATATATATATATAGATAAAAGTTTTAATTGAACCTAAAATATATTAATAAGTAAAATTGATTAATAAAAAAGTTTACAAATTATATGAAAACAGATATATAATTTTTTTTCCAAGAATAGATCTTCTATAAATCTATTTATTAAATTTATGAAAATAAATGGTTTCATTTACGAGCCATAAATCATTTTTATTGAAAAACAATAAAAAAGAAAAGAAATGTGGTATTTCAAAATGTGACAACCTATATTACATCA
This sequence comes from Chamaecrista fasciculata, assembly GCA_003254925.1. Lineage (NCBI taxonomy): Eukaryota > Viridiplantae > Streptophyta > Magnoliopsida > Fabales > Fabaceae > Chamaecrista > Chamaecrista fasciculata. The sequence continues at coordinate 33,235 of QANZ01000711.1, read as the reverse complement.
CATCCCCATTACCCATTGAGACAGAGGTTGAGCTCCAGCCTCTTCAATTCTCCAAATGATACGTTTTTTAAAGTATGTTGTAGCTAGAAAAGCAATTAATAAAATTTTACTTCCATTTTTGTCCCTTGAAATTTTTTATTTCCAAAATGAAAAATGTTCATTTTATCCCTTATATTATGATAAGAAATTAATTATTTTTTGATAAAAAATAAATATTTTTTTTATTTTAATATTAAATGATATATTTTATGTGACTTGAAAATATAAAAATGTGGTATTCAAATTAAACATGTTTCCACTTTATATTAAGAACTAAGAATAAGCTTGCCGTGCCAAATTAATATGAGAAAGTATAAAGTAATGTATAGAATAACTTCATTGTTAAAAAAGTTTAGAATAACTTATTTCTTAAAATATAAAAGTTTATTCTAAAAATTTATAGAGTTACTATTTGTAAGTGACTGAAATTTAATTATTATACTTTATTAATAGAAAGCCTATTTTTTTACTCTTATTTCAAAATTACAATTGAATTTCTAGATATTAAAAATATACTTTTTAAACTATAATTTTTTTTTTCAAATGGATTATCTAGAGTTTCTTTCTTTACATTTCTTATGGAGTATGAGAGAGAAAGAAAAAAATATAGATTTACATATTTTTATTTCATGAATTTTATATTTTCTCTCTCTAACTCCACAAGAAATGTAAAGAAAGGAATTCTAGAGAATTCAATCCCAATTTTTTTCAACAAATATTAATTATTTAGTCTTTAAAATTTATGTATTTTTTTGGTTTTCCAAGGTATCCCCAGCCCGATGGGCTAAGGACTAATCCTCCGTGAAAAAATTTATATATTTTTAATATTTAAAGATTAAATCATATTTTGAAACAAACTTAAAAACTAGAAAACAAATGTTTTCTTAAATTATATTTTTCCAATATATATATATATATATGTATACAACAAAAAGAGTAATTTAACTCAGTTCTTGAAAAATTTAAATATACAGATTAGTCCTTGAAAGATTAAAATAATATATTAATTAGTCCATATTGTATGGACTAAATAGTACACTGTTTTAATTTCTGAGGGACTAAATTCGGTAATTTTTCAAAAGACCAAAATTATTAATTTACTCCCTGAGAAACCGCTACAACAAGTACATGCGAGAAGAGAAAAACAAAATGAAAATTGATTGAAACCTGAACGAAGATCCGATGAGGTAATTGAGACACCGTCTTGAGCAAGTAATCAGTAGCCCAACGAATCGCGACGAGTGAATTCCTGAGCTCATTTCTCGGCATTCCTTCTCCAAACTCAATTACGCTCCACGCCATCATTGTCGCCGTGAACGCCATCGGAAACCCGAATTTCACGTTATCGCCGGCGTCATAGTACCCGCCGGTCAAGTCCGTCCGGTGAGTCCACCCGTCGCCGAGGCCGGAATGGTCTCTCCACGTCATCCTCTGGTCCTCCGGCAGAAATCCCGACCGCTGTCCTTCGAAGAACAGAATCGCCTTCGACAGCGCGTCGCGGTAATCGTGAGCCGCTCCGGCGACAGCGAGGAAGAAGGCGAGAAACAGAGGAAGGAATGATGGAATTTTCTTCATTGATTGAATGATGGATTGATTTGGTTTAATGGGTTAATTTGTGTTTGTGGTGTTTGTTGGTGGGGAATGCAGGGTGTGTGTTTGATGAAATGCGTGAATGAAAACCAGAAATTGGGAAACTGAAAGTGAGTGCCATTTATAGCAGAGACTCACTACTACTATCACGGGCTCTCGTATATACACATACACATACTTGACTCTCAAGTTCAACTTAATTAATTTTTTTTTTTGGGTGGGGAAAAGTTTAGGTGAGTTGGCCCGGGGCTCACCAAGGCCAGGGCAGGCCTCAAGGCTCTATGAGCGCTTACAGAGGTACTTACAGATCGCCTATACAATAATGTATTGACAAAAATACTATTTAGTATGGGGTCAATTAAACTCTCAATTTTTTTTAATTGTACCCTCAAAGTATGGGGTCAGTTTCAGTTATATCCTCAAATTTCTTTTAGTGAATTATACTTCCAATATTTTATATTTGGATCAATTGTACCCTCAAATACCTCCAATTTGGGGTACAGTGACACGAACAACAAAAAAAATTGGGGGAGTATAACAGAAATTGACCCCTTTGAGGGTACAATTGACCAAAAAATAACTTTGGAGGTATAACTGAAAATGATTGCATACTTTGGGGGCATAAAGAGTACTTTTGCCTCATGTATTTTAGGTCAAATTGTAAATTTAGTCTCATATTTTGTGCTCAATTTCCAAATTGGTTCCGTATTTTTTTTGTTGTACTTTTAGTCTCATATCTTTGGGTCAAGTGTAAAATTTGTCTCATCTTTTTTTCGTTGAAGATTTGGCTTCATATCTTTTAGTCAAGTTGCAAAATTGGTCTCATATCCTTACTAAATGTTTCACCATTAGTCCCACCTAACCCAAATATATGAGACCAAATTTGCAACATAAAAAGATGAGATCAATTTTGCACCAGACCTAAAGATATGAAACCAAAAGTACAATAAAAATAAATACGAGACCAAATTAAGAGCTTCGCACAAGATGTGAGACCAAATTTGCATTTTGGCCCATATATTATTAGAGTAAAGACATAATACTATGAAGGCCCAAAGTACTGTTGGTATCCCCAACGTGTGAGGTCATTTTTAGTTATACCCTAACGTTTTTTTGTCAATTTATCCCTAACGTTTCACATTTGAGTCAATTATACCTCAACCCGACATTTTTTTTGTTTAAGGTCCTTAAATTTCCATTATTTAGAAATCCTCCATTCTCTCAAGATTTTTCTTTTACACAAGTCCCTAACTAATTACAGAACAATCCAGAATGTTTTTCATCTTTAACGAACTAGTCCCTGCAATTGAGAAACCTGAAAAATCTCTCCCTTCTGTTTTTCACAGTTTCGGTAACCACACATAAACTCGTCGGCGACCCTTGAATACAGAGAAATCGAGCAGAAATACCATTAGCTCTAACTCTCGACATTAACACACAATCTCCGATGGCGTTGTGGTCGTTGAAATTAAGAAGTAAAATAACTTCAAAATCCCTTTGGAGAGAGGCAAAATAGAGAATATGGATGAGAGAGACAGTTGTAAGAGAAGGAAAAGAGATGAGAACAACATAATATAAGGGAGACCAGGAAGATGAGGACGACAACGAGAACGACCATGTCGACGAAAATGAGGATAGAGTGGATGACGACGATGAAGTGTGGTGGTGATGTCTTAGGGTAAGAGAAGGAGGGTTGTTAATGGCTTAAATGAACCTGTTTGTTAAAGATGACTAACATTCTAGACTATTATATAATTAGTTAGGAGTTGGAGTATAATTGAGTCAAATATAAAACGTTGGGGGTATAACTAAAAATTACCCCAATAGTGCTTTCTCCCTACTATGAAAGCTTAACTTACAGTCTTACACATTTGTTGGTTGAACTAACTGCTGAAGTATGACCTAATTAAAACTAATTAATTTATAGGGTGAAACGGAAGAAATTTAGAAAGAACAGAAAAGAAAAGCAGAACTAATTAAATAAAGCTCACCAAAGACTTGATGTCATTGCACAAAAAAATTATTTCTTATAAGAGTATTCTAAACAAAAAATGTAGGTGTGATTGATTATATATTAATTTGTTATATGTATTGTTATTTCAATCACTCGTCTTAATGTATTGTTTATATTTTCAGTCATGCTATTGTTTTAATGTTTTTATTATGATTGATTATATAAATTTTTTGTATTTTATCTTGTTTATGTTGCTAAACTTTATACTAGAGAGATAATTTATAGGGTAAATTACACTTTGGTACCCTGTGGTTTGACCCTATTTCACTTTGGTACCCTGTGGTTTGAAACTTGACACTTTGGTACCCTGTGGTATTCTCCATTAATACTTTGGTACCCTTTGGAGCTATTTTGTAATTTTAACCATAATAAATTTTACAAAAATTACATATTGACCCCAAAAAAATTTTAAATTTTTCATTTTAGTCCCTATATAATATGTATCCAGGGACCTATTTGTAATTTTTTGAAAATTTTTTGGGGTCAATATGTAATTTTTGCAAAATTTGTTATGGTTAAAATTACAAAATAGCTCCAAAGGGTACCAAAGTGTTAATGGAGAATACCACAGGGTACCAAAGTGTCAAGTTTCAAACCACAGGGTACCAAAGTGAAATAGGGTCAAACCACAGGGTACCAAAGTGTAATTTACCTTAATTTATATATATATATATAATTTAATTTCTTATCTTAAAAATATTCAATATTCGTCGGATATTAATTATTAAATAAGATATAAATAATAAAAGATTAAAAATTGTTGTATATATGTCAAGTGGATATAAATATTATTTTAACTATCTAATATCAATTGAAATGAACAAGTAGATGAGATATTTACTATTTAGTATTCTATTTTTGAATTAAAATATTCTATTTTATATTTATTATTTTCCAATATTTCAACTGTAAGGTTTTGAGTTAGAGTTGAGCTAAGTAAAGGGTTGTAAGACCAGTTTTGAGTTCTTAGTAGGTGAAAGAGTATGAAACATATATAAAGTGTAAGTTAGAAGACTATGATCTTAATTATTGTAAACATAAAGATGGGTTTTAGATTTTGAAAGCGCCGACACTAAAAAGAAGGGATTGGGAGAGAGTGAAGTCACATGCAAAAACAGTCACACTCTCATCAGAGACAAAGGAAGCTAAGTGTGAAGGTTGACAATGCTTGAGGTTGAGGGAAAGGTGTGGGCTTTATTAGTGGGTCCTATTCAAATATCTTTATTTTTTTTTCAAAAAAAATTTATTATTATGTTTTAATTTTTCTTGACTTGTTTATTAATTTTGTTCTTAAACAAGAATCTAGCGGTTTGTTCGTTATTTGTTTTTTTCTACTCTACACGCGCGATTGTTTCAATCTGTACCCAAGAGGGCAAGAGAAAAGTATATGTAAGTTTAATAAAGGAGTGACTAATAGAACATATTATTTCAATTTGATCACCTTAATTAGTTTAATCCATATTGACTCATTATTATATTAAATAATTTTTCTTTTATGCATAAGGAAAGAAAAGCATCGATAAGGTACAGTCAAACCGACCTCTTATCTATAGGTCGGTTCGACTGCTTCTACTTTTGGGACAGCTGAAACCCAAGTGAGATGATCCAAATATTTCTCAAGGTCTTATATATATATATATCCTTATTTTAAGTATGATCTAATCTTAATCTTTATTTACCTCTCTTATCCTCATATATCTGATAGTAATTTAAGCATCAAGGACTCGAGGTCTTCTTATGGGAGGCCTCCCTCACGACAAGACTAATTTTGCAGGTGCCAGGCACTTAGAGCAAATGCGAGGATTTTAGATGCATTATCAAGTATAAAACTATTGTATTAAATATTTTATACCTACATTATTATATCTACTAGTTTTGAAATCTTAACTATCAAATTTTAAAATTTATATTCCAATGAAACATGAATATTAAAAAGAATATTTATGATAAATTAAATAAATACTTATTTTTAATCTTCATAAAGCAAAAAAGAATTACTTATTTTTTTTCTTAATATTCTTAAATTTTAAATTTGACTAAAGGGCATGTTAAGCTCATTGGTTTTAAATATTGTAGCATGGGATTTAAAATATTTTAGTACTCAAATATTAAGCTTGATATGATATATGATAAGATATTAACATATAACTCAAAGAGATATATATTTTTATAAGCTATAAACCAAGCTTGTTACACAAGAATTGAGTATAGAAGCGCGCGTGTCAGTGTGGGTGAATAAAAAGAAAAAGTGAATTAGATAACAGTTATATATGTGTATAACTTGAGAAGATAGTGGGACTAGTGGATTCCACAAAATGTGCCACAAAGATGAAGGACATAAATATACTTGTCTCTCTAATGAAGGTAACAAAAAGAGGCTTTGCGAGATTGTGTCATTTTTTTTTCGTTTTAATTTTAATTTTTACATTCTTTTAAAAGCCAAATTAGTATCCATAGAATATGAGTGAGGGAATAAAGGAGCATAGGCCATATGAAGAAAAAAAACGAAAAGAAAAGAGAAAAGAATGTGGTTTTTGTCTTTACAAATGGTAGAGGTGTTCAGGGCGAGTTTTGATTGGATTGAGTTAAGTGTAAATTAGTTTGGGTTAACTTTTGAAAAAAGATATTTTAACTTAAATCAATTCAAATTAAATAGTAATGAGTTAGGTTAGGCGAGTTCACGGGCGGACCCATTATAGTTTATAATTTTTTTTCTATTTAAAAATTACTTCACTTCAATATTAATTTTTTGGCTCATCATTATAAAATAAAAATTCCCAACTCTAGTAATATTCTTAGAATATTACCCACTTTGGTATTTTAATTAGTAATAATATTTTTTATTGTAATTTAATTAATAATATTTTTTTAAGCCTCTGGTGATGCTAACAGTGACCCATTAAGCAGTCATGTTTTTTGTTTTGGTAATAATAAGGGGCAAAAGCCCAAACCAAAAACAACAATCCTACAGACCTCAAGGGATCCAAAACATCAAGGAAAATCAAATCAATAATTTCAACAATGAACAAATGAAAATAGCAGCGACGACTCTATCCAAGCCAGTCTATGAGCACAAATGTTATTCTCCCTCCATGTGTTGTGTGGTTAGCTTGGAAGAGGACAAGAGAACTAATGGTTCTTTTTTGAGAGACAAGAACAGAGAGTAAAGATATGCACCATCCAAATTAAACATTCATATTTGATACTTTTTAATTCTTGGACAAGACTTTAAGGGTCAACACAAATGACTATAAAAGTCCAAAACTAAAAAAAAAAGTGTAAAAAAATAGTAAACAGTCAAAAATAAATTCATGAAGTGTAAAAAAAAATATAATATAAATATATATATTGGCAGATTGAGTGGACTCAAAGTTCTGAAACCCGCGGCCAAACTTAAAACACTACAAGTTCTTTTTTCTTTAACCAAAACCAATCCGTCAACCTAAACCAAAATAAACATACAAGTTGAGTTGGTTTTGACAGATTGACAGATTAACGTGAACCGCTAAAAACCCTAGGTGCATGTTACCAAAAGTATAACCTTCACTAATTTCAAAATCACTTGTATTTTGATGATTTGGATTTTATTTTATTTTAATACCTTATCTATATTATTATATATTTTTAAAAGGTTTTTTTTTGGTAAAAAAGAAATTTTTTGGTAGTCGGTCTTTCAAAAACATATTTTATAATATAGTATAGTTAAAGTCATTAAACAAATAATTAATTTTAAAAAAAATACCACTAACTCCACATTTCACAATTTAATAGGGTCCGTTTGATATGGAATAAGGTAATAGGAAAATGTGTGTTGTAAAGGGAAAAGTAAAGGAGGGAATGTAAAGTAGGTAAAGATTTAAAATGTTTGGTATAAAAAAGTATGAGAGGGAAAGGAAAATGACTAAAATGTCCTTTCCACAATCACTGCAAGATTACTTTTTTGTTTTCAAAAAGGTCCCTCTTCATTTGCTTCAGGGACTCATATGAAATAAAAAAATTAATGACTGGGGCCAAAATAGAATTCAAACTTTTTTTTTAACAAACCTAAAAAAATATAATGGACCTTCAAAGCTCCATCCATGCTCCATCCCCATGGATGGAGCTTCGAAGCTCCATCTTCCATTAACGGTGATGGCGACTGTCACCGAAGAAGGCGTCAGAAAAGAGAGAATAGCGGAGCAAGAAACAAATAACAAGCAATGGAGTAACTTCAAATTGGTATAATGTAACAAAACAAGGAAAACAACAACAAAAACACATAAAAATGGAGCACGAATCGGACCCCCAACCTTCGATTTTGGCGGCGGTTTTCTCACAATTTTCACTCTCAAATCTGGTGTCTATATGCCTCGTATTCAGAAGGAAACAACATTGTTATTCATGTCTCTCTCTCAGACAAAAACGAAACGAAAATCCCTCTTTTTTTTTTCCAGAAAAATCGAACCCCCCATTTTGGTCCCTGAGGTCGTGATTTCAGGAATTTCAGGAAGGAGAGACGAAGGAGAGAGACGAAGAAGAGAGAGGATGAGAGGGTATTTCAGGAACTTCACAAATAATTCCTTAGGTAAACATAGATTGCATAGGTTTAGTGAAGGAAAAAAATAGGGATATGTAATGTAATCTCATTTACAATGCAATCCCAATTACATAACCTTAACTGCACTACCAAACACTTGAGTTTATTGGAATCCAAACCCAATTATATTACATGGCTGAATTACATCCTACCAAACGGACCCATAATTCTCTTCCTATACTCTCTCCCACTTCAGAATATAAATTTTATATTTATAAATTATTATAAATCTTTATATATATATATATATTTTTTAGATAATTTTTCATACATTTTAATTTTTAAATACTTCAAAATTCTAATAATTTCCAAATATAAAAATTTATCTCAAAAAAACATATCAAATAAAATATACTTAATAAAAATATTAATTTTTAATAATTTTATTTTTTATATAATCCTAAATTCTTACTAATTTAAATATTAGATACATATAAAGGGCACATAAAACTCCTAATATCTTATATGATCTTTTAATAGCATATATTTTAAAACTATATAATATTAAACTATAACATATGTGAAATAATATTATAAATAATAAACTAACTTAAAGAATTAAATAGAAATAGTAAGTTTGTATAGGTCTTTTCCAGATCATGTGGATAATTTTGAATAATTTCTTTAACAGAGTTACTTACATCAGTTTAAAATATTTTTTAAACAAGATATAAACTTCTTAACACACTGAGATCTTGAGACAAAAACAAGACATAAAACACAAAACTAAAGAAACATTATCCTAAATCAACAATGAAAGAAGCTTAAGAGCTCATGGTGAAATCACAATATAAATTGCCAAACAACAAGGATGACAGTTGATGAACCCAAATCCTTAGACACATTCTCTTGGCTTTAGCTTTTGCAAGCCAATCAACTACAGACTTGTAGACCTGCCAATATATAGTAAAAGTAGAAACTGATAGGAGAGTAGTATGTAAACTCAAAATTTTATCAATGATAATCTCAACAACCACCAACACTACCAATCTACCACGATTGACCACAACAACTAAAACTGAACAATTTTGCAACCGCTTCTGTAAAAGAGTCATCGATATTAATCTTTAAGACTAAATGTGGAGAAGAGACACGTCAAGAATAATGACCCAAATCTTGCAAAGATAAGTGAGATTGAAGTTCCCAATTTTCCAAACAAGTTTATTTTTTAGGAAATGACTCACTCCACTCTCCCTTCAAATCACAAGTAGAAGTCAAAGACAAAGACGGAATTGATTAAAAACCATCACTGATTTCATAAATTTAAGTGTTTTATACCCATCCCAACTCAAAGTATACCTTTTTTTTTAAAAAAAAAGTTATTTTTTAAAAATAAAAACATGTATATTTTTATTATACATATTTATATTTTCTTCTATTAAATGTTACTCTTTGTATAAAAGTATAAAAAAATGTAAAGGTAATCTCAATTAAATTAATATTTTATTGATAAGTAAATTTAATACATTTATTAATATAAATATTATTAAATTCATGTATAATTAATTCTTTTATTAATATATACAAATTAAAAACTATACAAGATAAAAAATGACCTAAATTAATTTTATTAAAAAAAAAAAATTAACCTAACCTACACCGGGTCGGTGTCTTGGGTCCAGCCAAAACTCAACCTGATCTAACCATGTGAAGACCTTTAGTCGTAAGGAGGCCAAAATTCACAGGGTAGCTCTATGAATAGAGATATTGGGGAAATGAGACCTTACTTTAGCCGTAAGGAGGCTGAAGAGCTCTATAGAAATATTGGAAATGAGACCTAAAAAGAAAACTTCACACGAGTGGCCTTGTAAAGACACTTGGATGCTAAAGTTAGAGGGTGCTTCACGAGAATAAGTGTGAAAGAGTAGTAAAAAAGTATCTAGCATTATTAGAATTTCAGGGATTAGACTATGATGCAAAGTTTATTTTTGTGGCATGGGATGCAACGGATTTGAGCAAATAAGATTATGACATATGAAAGCATAATCTGAAGAATATATTTCTAAAATATTATGTATATTTATGTTTTTTCATCCCAAATTTTCTCATATTTAGATTTTAGACTAAGTTAAAATATAGTTTTTAAAAAATAAATTAATAGTAATAATAAGAAAATTAAAGTAATATTTTGGTCCCTGTAGTTTTATTGTTTTTTTAACTCAGTCCTTATAATTTTAAACTCTGCTAATTAAATGCATATGTGGCATTTTATAACATCTACATACGTGGACCAAAAAAATTCGAGATTAGCACCTCCTAAAGTTTTAACTCGTCACAGACTCACAACCAAAAGCCCAAGCCATACCCAAAATCCGATGTCACCTTTGCAATGACTTCCATAAATTTTTAGAACCATTCACCTGCTATAATCTCTAGAACCAAAACCATAGTGTCTTGAATGTTACAAATCCATAAGAAGCAAACATATATGCTTTCTACTGCATATCTAAGTTTAGTTATATATATATATATATATATATATATATATTTAGTTATACATATATTCACCATCGCCTCTGATTTTTTGGACGAATTCAAAGCTCTACTCACTGAGCAACCCACCTCATAGACTTCAGTGCTGCGAATTTCTGAGTATGGCTTGAGCTTTTGGTTGTGATTAGTTAATACTTTAAAGAGGTGTTGATCTGGATTTTTTCTTTTTGGCCACATAGATATTATAAAATGCCACATATACAATAGGGTTGTAGCAGTGTTTATGACTAAGGATTCTTTTACAAATTTTTATAAAATTTAAGGACCGGGCTACAAAGAATGAAACTATAAGCAGTCGGTTACAAATTCAATGAAACTATAGACACCGAAGAATTATTGTAACCTAATAAGAATTAAGATTATTAATTATTTTAGGGACTAATTTGTAAGAATTCTAAGTTTTTAACTTTTTTGTTAAATGCTTTAACAAATGAATTCTTACTTGAAAATAATTATTTATTTTTTAATTGCAATTCTTTAAAATAAAAACATTATTTTATATTTTGGACAATATTATAATTTCACATAGTTTAAAGAGTCAAACTTTAATTTTTTAAAAATATAAAATTTACCTCTTCAACAGATTCAACAAATTACATGTTCTTTATTCAACACTGTTAGATTCCATTAATGACTATAATTATATCACTTCCTCCCGTCGCATCCATGCAATAAGTTGCATGTTAGACTATTTTTTTTTAAAATGTGACGCAATGACTCGATTCCCTTATTGAATTGATAACCAAATCACATTACTCAATCATCAAAATAATGGATGAAAAACCATTTCATAGTGAGACAATTGAAAGTGAATAAAAAACTTTATCATGATTCAAGTAGGTAATGCTTCAACCTACCAATTATATTATTATTGCAATGAAATAGGCTCGGACCAAAATTGCATCTGCATGTGCTTGCTTTCCTTGATCTATTTCTTCAATCAGGTCAAAAGTTATTAAATTAACTGCACAAAATCCAATGAAATTAAAAAAATTAAAAAACATGACTTGTGAAAAATTCAATCAATTATATACCAAGCATCATCCACCATTGTACCAACCTGCTTTTGGTGAAAAATTTAGTACCCTCGGTTTTAGGTTTCAGGATGAGGCCGCTGCTCCAAAAATATCTGAAACATGTGTCAATAATGTCACAAACTTCAAGTGTGTTTTATGAGGAGAAGTCTCCAAATTGACATATTTGAAGTTAAAAGAAGACATAGACACTAGGGCAGAGCTATGTTGCTCAGAGGGCAAGATTTCAACATCAAAATATTTTCCTTGAAATTTTATTTTCTTTATAAAAAAAAAATCTTAAGATTTTCTTTATTGTTTGCCCTTCCAAAAAATGATGCTAGCTCCACCCCGGTACATGTGAGTCTAAATTCCAAGAATAAAATAACATGGAAGCCTAGAAGCAAAAGAGACCTCATATTTTTTGTTTTGGTATGAACCATGAATGTTTCCCGCCTATCTGTTTTAACAATTTAAACGAAAGCTAATCTCATTTAAGCTAAGACTACAAGGATAGCAAAACTCTCCCACCAAGGATTTGTATCAAAAGAGACCTAGTATTTGTAATTTGTATCACTATCAAAATAAACTATGATAAAAAGCAGGTTCAGATATATACCGACAAAAACGAACAACCTAATGAAAGGTTCACCCTTCCACTGTCATCTGGAGGACCACCATAACGGGCATATCCAAGACAAGCATATTTGAAACTGGTAAGCATGAGAATGTCTTTTGAAAATTCCGACTTTGTTAGTTTCACAGGCTGAGAAGGCACTGGTTGTGTGGATAAGAATATCAGAAAAAAAAAATTCCAAGCTTACAATGAATTCAATATTAAACCCTGACACAAATAACAGCAGATTGAAAAAGTACAAAGAAAACTATGCAAAGAAATATCTACTGCAGAAAATTAAATGCATATAAAAACATGGTGCCCTGGGAAAGAACTACACGAAACATGAACAAAGTAATGTTCACTACTCCATCAAATTAATCACACATGCAAATTTGAATGAGATTAGAAGACTGTGTTACACTATTACTTATAAACCTGCTCAGAACGGTAATGATGAATTATTCTGGCAGCCATGACTAGATAGAAAAGAACACCCTTATTAGAAACTCAGCTTCATCAGATTGCAATCAAATAGCCATATAATTTTGAATTAAGATAAGTAGTAGGCCCGAGCCTGTTTTTATTTCGGGCCAGGCTCAGCCCTTTTTAATGAATATGGGCCGGGCTTAATTTCGGGCCCTTTTATTAACAAATTACACATTAAACTTACTCTCACTCAAGATGCTTGTAAGTTCTTGAAAGTCAAAACTATATGTTTGAAACATTATTGTGTGTATTCTAAAATTTAATGTGAAGTACCATTTTTTTAAATTATATATTTATTAAAATATATATTATATTAGAAATTGAATGGTGATTGACGGGGATTGGGAAGAAGATTAGGGGAATGATTGATTTAGATTTTGGAAATTGGAATTGATTGTGGAATAAGAATAGCATGATTGATTTGGAAATTAAAAATTGAAATTAAATGTGGTTTGGTTTTCTAAAGTTATATATTTATAAAAATATATACTATGTTTATATATATATATATATTAAAGAATATATTATACAATATACATATATAAAAATGTATGATATATGTATATTAATACGGCCCGGGCTTTTGGTCCGGGCTAAAAAATAAGCCTGAGCCCGGCCCGTATTAAAATGGGCTTTTCAAATTTCGGGCTCGTTTTATTTTCAGGCTCCTTTTCATTTTTTTTTCGGGCCGGGTAGATCGGGCTTTCAGGCTCATGATCAGGTCTAGAGGCAACCAACTATGAACAACATGAGGGGGAGGAGTATTAGAGCTAACCTGGTCAAGACAGTCTGAACAACTCTTTGCATTCAGACAATCAGTTCACAACAAGTCCCAAGGCTTCAAATTTGCATCAGGTTGGAGTCTACAGTGGTTCTTTCTCTCCCATAATTTGTAAGCAGCCACAGTAAAAAGACAAAATTCTTTATCGTTCCATTTGGTAATAGCAAGATTCAACCACTCCAAAAAAATAATATCAGTATGAAACTCCTGCATAAAAGAGATACCAGCATAGTTCCAAAAAGTGATTAGAAACGGGCACGAGACAACTGCATGGAAGACCGTCTCATCATCCAAATTGCAAGTGTGATTTAAAACAAGTGTTGATTTAAGTTAAAAAAAAACATGCCTAAAAGACTCCTAAACCAGAGCATTATTTTTAAGCATCATGCAATAAGTCTCAAAGCAATTACAATAAGCTCTTAAAACAAAACAACCAAATTCAAATTTTACATTCTCAAAGATCTCTCACAAATTAGGCTATAATTAAAATTGAAATAGCAGATAGAGCAATAGACAACAATAACTGAAAAATCTCTAATAACAATTTACTTCTCATAGGCCACTTCATGACTTTTTTTCCCCCAAGTCCCAACAAATGAAGCTGAAAAAATTTTGATGTCCTACCTCTTCACCGTTAATCCAAGATTTAAAGAGTCTGCTATAGTACGGCTAATTAACATATTATTTGTAGTGAAATTAACTTGTATGTAGTGCCTTTTTTTTTCAAACAAGTGACTCACACAATGATAGAAATAGATGACAAAGGATCAATTGCAATATAATGAGTAGGTATAAATCAAGGACTAAATTGTATAGACAGGAAAAATCGAGGACCATAGTCTACATAATTAAGAGATGGAGTTGTTAGTTTACCCGTCGTAATAATCATCGATCATTATAACTAATTGATTGCAGAAACTCTAGCACTACGTCTCTCTCCCTCGCTCTCCCTGCTTTCGTCTGTTGTCACTCGTCTTTAGGTCGCCGCTGAAGCCGTCGCTGTTTCAGCGGCGGTGACCCTCCCACTTTTTATAGGCAGTGTTGAAAATCTCACCCCCGTGAGGGTCCCTCTCTCTCTTTATGAGAGTGTTATTTTGTTTCTAGGATTTTGTGGCGGCGATGTTCTGGATCAGAAATCTCACGGCGTTGATTTAGTCTGACTTTTTCTGCGGCGACGACTCTGAACTAGGCATTCTTCAACGGTGTCTGGCTTCCACAGCCGCTTCTTGGTTTGGTTCTGGCTTTTGGGTGCTCGGTCCCTCTCTATTTTAGATGGCTTTATTTATGTTTTCAGTTCTTTAGATGATTGTAGTTTTAGTTGGATCCCTACATTTGCTAACTTGGCACCAATTTTTCTAACACGAGGATGGGTCCTCTTGGATGAGTTGCAAACCCCCACCTTCGTCAGTTGATATCCTTTGTCTAGTGTTGTTGTTTATGCTAGGGATGGATTAGCTAATTTTACTTTATTATCATTTGTACTGTGCTTGGTTTTGTCTTATTTTTTAATGAATTATGTTTCAAGCCAAAAAAATCCTCGATCATTGTTTTTACAATCATAATTAATGTGTTATTAATCATACAATTGATGATTTTCTTAAGATTTTTCATTCCAAAAATTAAAAAAAAAAAATTGATACTAATAAATCAATTACCGCCCTTGTAGCTTGAAGGCTATCAAATATCAATGACATATAAATTCTCATTCAATTCATGGCTTCTTATTAAGAAAATGAAACCAACAAAAAAAAGGGAGATTCTTCAAACCATTGTTCTTTGGAGTAAAATAAAGTTAATTGGTAATTGGATAGAATATATATAGTACCATAGTTTAGGTATTAGATGCCGTAGATGTCATGACGTGCACGCTATGTGATATAAGTTATTGCGAGAAACCATATGTTTTATATTCATTTTAATTCTTTAATTTATGTTTCAAAATATTTAATTGGTCCTAAATATTAGCAAATAACCATATGAAACTTGAAACTGTAACAACACTAAAATATTGGTTATAAAATGAATTCAGCACTCAAATAAATAAACTGTAACATAACATTTCCCCCTATTTCATATTTTCTCTAATATTTATTTTACAAAGTTGAAACTTGAAAGTTAAAACTAAAGTCTAAAGATTTAGGGGGGAAAATAAATCAAATCTACATATTAATATATATAGTAAGTATACTGTATACACTTGAGGGCTGAGGCAGTCTACAGTATCTTTCTTAAATTTCTAAAAATATAAAGTAAGTTGACAAAAATCTTATCCTCAACTTTCGGTCTTCTGTGTACAATATTAGGCATTAATATACTTGCAGCTTTCTTAAAGATAATAGTCCTAATTATGTGCTTAACCTTTCATGGATCACATTAAAAGTTTAAAAAGAAAAAAAAATTAAAAAATAAAGGCCAAAGTCCTATTTTGGTCCTCATGTTTGCTCAAAGTTCCATTTTGGTCCCTCAAGATTTTTCATTCCATTTTGGTCCCTCATGTTTGTTGAAAGTTCCGTTTTGATCCTCAAATTTCTTCCGTTCTGTTTTGATCCTTCATGTTTCTAAAAAGTTTCACCATTAATTCCCGACTCTTTTCCATTCACTTTTTTTGTTAAAAAAAAAGGAGGGGGAGGGGGGAGGAATTAACTTTCATCTCCCAACAATTTTGCTCTTTTACAAGAGGAAAAGACCTTCAAGTAAAAGAGCAAAAATGTTGGGAGATGAAAGTTAATTTTTTTTAACCAAAAAAGTGGATGGAAAAGACTTAGGGTCTGATTGGTTACCCTGTTTCCTGTTTCCATTTTCACTGAAAACAGGAAATATGACTGAAAACGTGTTTTGTACAGTTTTTTTGGAAATGTTTTCTGGAAACATTTTCTGAAACAGGCTGAAAACAGGAAACGTCAAAAAGACGTTTCCAGTATTTCCAAAAACAAACTTATGATATTTTGCAACATTACACAAAAGTAAACTATTTAATCATGTTAATATCATCATTTAGCTATAATCAAACTTAAAAACATATAAAAATTAGTGTTATTCAAGTTAACATAATTTAAATATGAATGAAAACAATTTTTTAACTTTATAAAACAAACATATTTCTTAAATATTGAAAATTTTGAAATGAAAATAGAATTCCAGAAATGAAAACAGAAAATGAAAACAGAAAACATTTTCTTAAACCAATCAGGCCCTTAGGGACTAACGGTAGAACTTTTTGGAAACTTAAGGGACCGAAACAGAACTTTGTGCAAACATGAGGGACCAAAACAGAACGAAAAAAAATTGAGGGACCAAAACAGAACCTTGAGCAAACCTGAGGGACCAAAATAGAATGAAAAAACTTGAGGGACCAAATCAAAACTTTGAACAAACATGGACTATAATAAGACTTTGGCCAAAATAAAATAATTGCAACATTCCTAATTCACTTATGATAATAAGTTAATAACTCAAGTCCTCTAATTTTATTTTTATTAAGGCAAAGTTATTTTTTTTCTTTTTTAATTTTTTATGTTGCTTAATCAATAAATTGCTTTTCAAACAAAACAAAATTGTTTTGAAGATGAAACAAAATAAAAAATTTAAATTAATTTTTATTTTAACAATAAAAAAATTAAAGAAATGTGGGTTTCTTGCTTTTAATTAAGCTACACGTTTTATTATTTTATCTTTGAATTAAAAAAATAAATAATTGAATTGAATTGTTCAGTTCTTTTTTAAAAAAAAAATATTGGTATGTAGTAACTTTTCTTTTTTTGTTCTCATGGTATGTAGTAACTTGATCAAAACTTTTATCTCATAATGGTAATTAAGTATTAATCTTTGCAAACGGGATGATTATATTAAAAACGTTGTTTTATGTTCTTACATTAGATGGTATTGAGAAGACCAAAGAAATTTTTTTTTTTTTGGCCTGGAAGACCAAAGAATCTTGTTCATTATTGAACAGCCATCCTTTTCTTGAATTTGGTATACATGTATGGATCCTTTAAAAGACGGCATTAACAAATAAGCCTTATTTCACAATTTTATTTTATTATTTATCCATTTTTTATAGAGACAACGCTCTTGAATTTACATCGATTCAATTAATTAGTCCATGAATAATCAAAATATATTACTCAATCCCTAAATTATTGTATTTATCAACGATTTGGTCCCTAGGTCAAATTCAAAGATCAAAAAGTATAAATTTGATACAAATTTCGAAACCAAATAATACAAAAGGTAAATTACACTTTAGTATCATGTTCTATGAATAATTTCACTTTGTTACCATATTCATTCAAAAGTGACACCTTGGTACCTTGTTCTTTACACTGTTAACATTTTGGTACCTTGTTTTATCAAAAGTGACATTTTGGTGCAAAGAACAGCGTACCAAAGTGTTACTTTTGAAAGAACAGGGTACCAAGTGAAACCGGTCCATAGAATAGGGTATCAAAGTGTAATTCAACCTAATATAAATTTAGTGCGAATTCAGAGACCAAAAAATATAAAGTTAGTCCAAATTCAGGGACCAAATAATATCAATTTAGTATAAATTCAAGGACAAAAATATAAAATTAGTTCAAATTTAGAGATCAAATCGTCAATAGGGACAAAATAGTTGATAATAGAAATATTTCAATATTCAAATCGTATATTTTGATTATTCAATGATTGATTAGTTGACTCGATATAAATTTAGAAATTAAATAATAGATTTCTCTTTTTCCATAAAAAATATATTATATCTTATATTATATGGCTCCACCCCTTTTTCGTCGTCCATATTTTAAAACTATAGTACAAAATTAATAATAAGAGAAAAAGTATTATTTGATCCCTTCTTTTTTACTGTGTTAACGATTTAGTCCCTCATTTATTTTACATACATATTTGCGTGCCCGTTAGAGCACGCAAAGCCTCTAGTATAATATATAAATCCACATTGGTTTCGTGTTCCACCAACATTGATTGTAATGCATGCCACATGCATGCACGTTACATGGTGGAAGGGCGGCCCATGGGCCATGAGGCCATGACTTCACTACTCCTACATTACTATTTTTTTAAGAAAAAAAACAATTATTTAAATTCAAATTTTAAGGTCAATTATTGTCTTATTGACTTGTAGCTTCTTATCATCAAGCACAAAATTATCCCTCAATTGATATGTAGTCACAAAGATTTTGGGTACATAATTATCCCTCAAAACATACTAGTTTTTTATTTTTTTTTATCTAGTATTAATTAGTTTTGGTAGAATATATTTACAAGAAAATTAGACGTAAAACGAGAATTCTTCACAAAATTTTTCAAAGATCAAATCAATACAAATAATACTAGTGAAAAAAATGGTACGTACAGCAATGCTTTTTACTTTTTTTAAAAATAAGCTTTATCGTATAGGAGTTTGTAATTCAATCATTTATCTTTTTCTTTTTTTTTTTGTAATATTTGATGAACCAGGATTTGGCCCACACAGGGGTTCCCCTGTGATTCACCTTCGAAGCTTAAGTTAGTAAAAGTATAAGATAGCACGAGTAGTGTGAGTAATGCGAGTTACCATCTTGTATTTATAGGCTGATTGAGGAGAGTCCGTTTAAGGAAACTTCCTTGATTGTAGAAGAGATATCTTCAGTGATATGGGAGGTGAATCATAATCTTTCCTTTTTCATGTAGGAAGATATTGTTTTGCCAATTAAGGATCTGTGAATAATTATTTCCTTTTTGGTTAAGGCGCCTTGATGGCCAAGGCAGAGGATCTTGGTTGATCCTTGATTGGTTCCTGATTGGTTCAGTGAATGTTTCCTTATTCCTCGCGTCCTTATGCTCCGTGGGCGCCCATGCCCTCTATGGTTATGGGCGCCCTTGCTCTAGCGGGGTTAAGGGCGTTCTCGCCCTACCCTGTGGGCCTATGGCGTGCTGGGCCAAGGGCATCTTCTGCCAATTGGGCCTCCTAATTATTGGGCCTATTATCAATATTGGTCTTACAGGTTTTTTAATTTTTTTTTCATTATTTAGTAATATTTGATTTGACATCATTTATTATATTGTTTATGGACAAAAAAAAATAATTTATAACTCCAAACTCATTACATTTGAACTTGAAACGAAAAATATATGATTAATTTTTCTCGTTCCACCATGAAATAAGCATCTCACTTTCAAAGTTTAATTTAATTTTATTTACTAATGGTCTCAATTAGATAAAGAAATTACTCATCAAAAGTAGCATGTAATTCTATATCACATTCGAAATTGAAACGAAATATATATGACCAAGTTCAATCATCATTAAGATTAAAAAGTGAAACTTCAAAAAAAAATATTTAAAAGCAACATTACAAAATAGAATATAAAAGATTGAATTACAGCCTAAAATAAAGACCATACACTTAAAAAATACTCATATATGTATATAAATATTAAAGAGATGGAGTATAATTACGGTTATAGTTTGGACATACCAATTCAAAAGATGTTTACTTATAAGCATGTGATCACGTAAAGGCAATAAAAATGAGGGAAGTTAGGCCAGCCCCCATCAATTATTTTTTCTTTATTTCAAATTTAAAATTGAGTTTATGATGTATTTAATATTTAATTTGAAGTCCTCCTAAAAATCTATAGTCAAATTAGTAACATAATGTCTTCCTCCCAACACTTCCCCTTGACCACTCCATTTGGCACTCAAACTCAGTGGTCTCAAATCAATATACTAATAAACTTTAATTTAATGTTCCAATCACACACTGACCCACCTCTCTTTTTATCCAATTCTTATTTTTTTTTCAAATATGTTTTTTTTCTTCTTAAAAAATAATTGCAAAGGGAAGTAAAAATGTAGAGAAAATCTATAAATGTTTTATTTTTTTTGTTTTTTCCTTAAGAATTTTAAATTCTCTTCCATTAAAAAAATTAATCCTCGAGAGAACAAATATTTAAATCATTTTCATTATAAATTTAAGTATATATAACTATATATACATTTATATTTTATTCAGGCCAAAAAAAAATTATAATTTATTATTGAAGTCTTAAATACAATATTATATTAATGGATTAATGGAATTTAATAATATATTAAAACTTTGAGAATATAAACTAAATTAAAAATAGATTAAATAATTACTTCTATACTTTAAAACTATGTTGCCTGTATCGGATTGGATTGGACATTTTGATTGGTTCAACTGCTAGCTGAAGTAAAAAATGAGTTGGTTCTACACTGAAAATCATTTTGACAATTGAATCGGAAGTAACTAGCCAGAACTTTTAGAACTAAGTTTGATGACCGATGAACCCTTAAAGATCTGTTTAGTTCAATTAAAATATTAAAAATTCTATTTTGACCCCTCATATCTATATAAATTATTATATTGTAACATTAACTATTTGTGATAAATTATCAATTTAATTATAATTATCTACTATGATCATAATTTTAATACCTATATTTTATATATTGTTTATGTTTAAAATAATTATTTATTATTATTTATTACGTCATTCAATTCAACCATCAATTTAACCTATTAAATTGATTAAATTGTGAATTGAACGCTTTTCCAATTTATTACACGATTCAATTCTAACAACATTACTATAAAATGATAAAAAGTTATTTAACTCATTAAAACTTTTCATTTTTTTTATTTTTATATTTTTCTTAAATTAAGTTTTGGTAAATTATCAATTAAAAATTCTAAAATTTCGTATAATAATATGAATAAAGGGTTAGTTTATGATGATACTCAAGCATTGCATGCAACTAAATAATGTGATCTCATACATAATTTAGATTGGTTAAAAGTTATTTTTTTTTATCTTTTCTTATCTATGGAGATTATGCCTTGCCACCTCGCAATTTTATACAATTCTAACATACCCCAAATTACATCTTAAAATTTCTCATAAGTAACATAATGTAATTAGTTTTTAAGAGCATCGAAATCTATTGTATTTTCATTAAAATATAAACAATAAAAATACAAGCAACTATATTTAATATATAAATTTAGTCTCTTGTATTTTGCACCTTACACATGGACCCCATAGAATCTAGCACCACTCAAAGAGTGACTAATTAGTAATTCCAGTGATATCAAATTTTGCTATGTCAACAAAAAAAAAAAAACAAAATATCAAAAGGCTCCAATTGAATCAATGGCTGAAATTAAAAGGCTTAAATATATAATTATAAATTTCCCTGCCTCTACTTTAATTACTATATTAAATTATAAATTAAATCGACTGACTTAAATGCTAACTTTAGGAATATGAGTTTGGAATACAAACAATCAATTCCCTTCCTAAAAATACCTAATTTTACCTATCTAGCTCACTACCCACTATATTTTACTCTAAAAAGAAAAAGCCATAACCTAATTTACAAAAACCGAACCGGTTTGAACCCGGCTTAGAGATGTATCCTATTGCCTAATTGCCTATTAACTAAGTTCTAGTCTAAACTTAAATCTCTATCTTTCTCTCTCTCTATCTCAGTGAATAGGAACCATTTGGGGCTGGGTTGGGCCGGACGGACCGGCTTCCGGTTCAGTAGTTTCCTTCCTTTTCCTTATCTCCAGAACTTTGCGATGGCTATTAGAGTGAATCTGACTAGAGAAGGTGGGACTACAAGCCGGTCTATATTCTGGAAAAAGCCGACCGGATTTGAACCGGACTCCGCACGCATTACAAAGGGTTTTGGCGCCGAGTGGACCGGTTCTCCACTGTGGCGTCTTTTGCACATGACAATGACTACACCGACGCTGAAACTGGGGCCCACCTGCTTCGTTCTCCGTCGTCGTCTTCTTCATCGTTTTCTTCTGCTTCTTCGCCGGCGACGGCGAAAGCAAGGGGCTAAGTGACCATGCTCGAGAGTTGGCGTTTCTGGATTTCGTGCTTCTCGGTTTCGTCGGTATTGGAAAACCGGGAGTTTTCACTGATACCGGCGTGGATTCCGGTTCGAACCGCTTTTCCGGCGAGGTCTTCGCTTGCTCCGGCAGAACAGGGTACAAGAGAGAGAGCTCCGGCAGAGAATCGTCCACAAAGTGAGAAACCCATTCCAAGTCTGCTAAATCATCAGTCTGTACAAAAACAACAAAACCGATTCAAAATTTCAATCAATTTCAAACAAAAAATTACAGAATCTTCACTCGTCGGAAAAAAACTCACCGGAACGGCAAGTTCGCTGGCGAAAACGGACTCGGAATCGCCGGCGACGGAGACGCTGCCGGAGTTTGAGTTCACGTCATCGGAAACAGAGGAGCCGCCGTCCTCCTCCTCGAAATCTCCGCCGCCGCCGTTCGCCGCCGGAAAGCCGTGCTGAAACTCGCCGTTGGAGAAGTCGAGAAGGTCGTCGACGGAGAAATCCTCGCCGGCGCCGGCGTTGTTTCCGTTCAGGCAGAGGATTTCGTCGCAAAACGCCTTTTGCTGAAACGCCAATTCCCTCCGCAAGCTAGGTTTCAACGCTTTCGCCACCGCAACAACCTCCATTTCCCTACACGCAAACCACGTTCATACAAATTCGTTTCAACAAACAAAAAAGAAAAAAATCTCATAAGCGTGAACCTCGTTTCGTTACAAATTTACCTGATAAAGAAGAAGACGAAGACGGAGAAGAAAAAAAGATGATGCGAAATGGGTAGAAACAAAGCAAAGCAAAGCAAGCACTGAATGAAAGAAACAAAACAAAGGAAAGGATAGCTTGATTATTGGTTTAATAATTAATGCTTCATCTTTTCTCTCTATTTTTTTCCCACTTTACTTCTTACCATATCTCTCTCTCTTTCTCTCTCTATTTCTTTACCAAATATTTTTCAATTTAAATATGCCACCAAAACTTTATAACAGTGCCTGGATGAATGAACCAAGCTTGTGACATTTGGTCATGTGGTGGGGCTTGACCATTATTATTATTATTAACCCTCTTTCCATATTTTCCTCCCCTTGAATTTCAAAATATATTAATTGACTACAATCATAAATATCTTTTCAATTTAGTCCTTTATAGATTTTTGTAGTTTATCATGGACCACTGAAGTACGAACACGAGACACGATATGGACACCAAGACACTGACGCACCAATTTTTTAAATTACATGACACGGCACGACATTTATTTATATATATACATACACACTTAAAAATCCATAAATTTTGAAAAAAAAAATTAAAATTACAATATTTATTCATAACATATGTCATATATGTAATTATTTTCTATTATTTGTCATGTTAAAGTCACAAAAAAATAATTCTGTATTCTAAAATTTTTGAATATGTATCGTATGGGTGTCGTATAGGTACCACCTGACTCGGTTTGTAATTTAGGCAAACTCATACTACTTTATGAGTGTGTTAAGCTCAAATCCAACTCAACGCGCTTCTCAAATACTTATTTTATGTTGTCAATTGACCCGCAACTTGAATCTAACTCAATTTGTAATTTAGTCAAACTCGTTGCTACGTTATAAGTGTGTTAAACTCAAATTTAACTCAACGGCCAACGCGTTTCTCACGTTCTTAGTTTGCATTGTAAATTGACCCACACATTCATCGAGTACGTAATTAAAATGGTAACGTATTATCATTAATTGGAAGTAAATACGATTATTTATTGTTGTAATATTTAAACTAACATATAAGTGGTTTTTTATTTTTAGATTAATAAAATAAATTTATTAAATCTACATAAATTGTTTGTAGAATCTTAAAAATTTTAAAAAATTATTAACTATAATAATAATAATAAGAAAAATATTTGTTAAGTAATCAATCAATATGTAAAGACTAAAATTAATAACAAAACAAATCATGAAGGAGTAAATTGAAAAAATAATTTTATATTCTTAAACTTATAAAAATGTACCGTATAGATGTCATACGGGTGTCAAACAATAAGATATGTCTAAAACAACGACACGCTTCAAAATAAAGTGTCTATACTTCATAAGGACCACCTAACTTAGTATGTAATTTAGTCAAACTCATCGCTACTTTTTAAGTGTGTTAAGCTCTAATCCTACTCAACGCGCTTCTTACGTCCGCAGTTTGCATCGTCAATTGACCCACAAATTCATCTACGTAATTAAAATAGTAATGTATTATTATTAATTGAAAGTAAATACCATTAATTATCACTATAATATTTATACTAACATATAAATGATTTTTTATTTTTAGATTAATAAAATAAATTTATTAAAACTATATAAATTTTATGTAGAATCTTAAAAAAATTTAAAAATTATTAAATTCAATAATGAAAAATTTATTTGTGACAATTAACATGTCATCTTATTAACTAATTATATTACATATTTAATTAACGTTGTTAAGTAATCAAATATAATATATAAAGACTAAAACTAATAAAAAAACAAATTATGAAGGACTAAATTGAAAAAAAACTAAGTGTGTTAGAGAGTGAAATAGAGTTTTATTTATTTTGTATTTCTTTTACCAAAATAATTAATTACTTGCGTGACTGGTCCACTCCATTTAGTATTTCTGGCCAAAAATATACACAAAACGTTAATCAATGTCACGTGCTCACGCGCCGGTTCTCGCTGTAGTTGAGTTGAATGATCGAACGAAGGAAGGCTTGCTTGTTACGGGAATGGACGGCTGAGATTGATCGACGCGGGTCTTAGTGAATGCGCAATTTGGCGCTAGTGGTTTCAAAAAACGATGGCATTTTCAAAAGGAAAACCGCCCGCATGAATGATTACGTTGGGGTCTTTGCTTATACTCTTTATAGTTTATAGTGATCATTAAAATATTTAGATTTTGCATTCGAAAAATTACAAGTACACGACAAGGACACGGACACGTCAAATTTTTAAAATTACACAACACGGCGTATATTTATATATATATATAAATAATTAAAAATTCATAAATTTTGATAAAAACTTTAAGAATTAAAATATCTATTCATAATATATACTATATATGTCATTATTTTCTATTGTTAGTCATATTAAAGTCATAAAAATTGATTTTATATTCTGAAACTTATGAATATGTGTCGTGCAGGTGTCGGACACGGATACGTGTCTGACATGGTGACATGCCTTCAAAATGAAGTGTCCATGCTTCTGTCAATTTTATCTTTTGCTCTTACTTTAACCCAATATTATCAACAGAATCTACGTAACTAATGATATGTAATGTAAACTTGATAGGAAAATAAACTCAAATCCTAACTTGTTGAAAAATATGATCCAATATGTTATTAATTTATTGAAAAAATTAGACAAAGGACAAAACTGACCCAAATGTAAAACATTGGAAACGAAATTGACTTAAAAAAAAATGAGAATGAAATTGAAAGTCGATGTGAAATCTTGGGAGAAATTAGTATTTTTGCCAATTTTTGTTGTTGTTGATGTTGTTTTAAAAGTACACATCTCATTTACTAAACAACTAGAATTTAAAGATATTTTTCTTAGTTTCTATATTTTATGTAGACTAATATTATATTTTGGTGTTTATTAGTTTTTCTTTTTGGTCTTAGTTTAATTTGGGTTGGATGTCCTTTTTTAAATTTGTTCATTTATTAATTCATCTGGTAGCAATTTAATTTCTTTGTTTATTTGTAAGAAGAATTAATTATGTATCGCTATTAATTAATAAGATGATATCATGATACATAATTAATATTAATTATGTTAAAGGATTTAAATAGAATGAAATAATTAAGTCTCTTTTTTAAAGAAAATCATGGTATCTACCGCTGGGAGAAGTGACTAATCTCTTCGTCGCTAATCCTCCACTTAGGAGTAAACGACTTGTCACAAAATGTTTTTTTATAACTAAATATGGAATTTCAACCCCCACCACTTGATTAAGAGACCAAGTGAGAAAAAATTATCATTTTTCCTTTGAACATCATGCAATCGGATCTATTTTTATTACGATATCTTATAGTCAGACAAGAATATTTTATTTTAGTCATCAACTAATTATTATTATTATTTAGGTTAAAGTGCAATTTTTGTCCCTTATCTTTGGGGTGGATTGCATTCTAGCCTTTTCGATTCTACATATTTCTCAAAAGTTTCACGCATTCGTCAATAATTGAATGTGATTATATCTCTCTCATTTTTAGTTCGAATACAATGAGTCATGAGTTATGGGTTGCTTTTGACGGGTCCCTTATTTTTCAACTTGAGCTGTTAGCAAACAATGTCTAGTTGAGCTCCGAAAGTGGACTGGTCGTTTCACAGTCAAACAAGCAAAGTTAATCATATCTCTCTTGTTTCAAGTTCGATTGCGATGAGTTCGAAGTTATAGGTTACTCTTTTGTTTTTGCTAAAGCTTATAAGTTACTCTTGATGACTCATTTTTCTGCCTAATTGGGACTGTTAGGTCAAATCGAATTTGAAAGCATATTTTTGTAATTTTTCACTTTTTGATTCCAAAATTTCTTTCATGTCTGATTTGATTTCATTTACTTACGATACCAACTAGACAGTCAAGAATAACATGTAGCTTCGAACTTGTCGCAATCATACTTGAAACGAGCTGAGAGAGACATGACCAACCTTACTCGTTTGACTATGAAAAAAGAGACCCACTTTCGACAGCAATTTGACCTTATTTATTGATAATTTCTACTAGACAAAGAAACAACTTGTTAAAAGAAACATCAGTTTCTAACTCTATATAGACTCATCGTATTCAAACTTAAAATAAGAGAGATATGATTACATCAGTCGTTGAAACCAAAGAGTGAAACTTTTAAAAAAATATAAAACCAAAGTTGCAATTAAAAAAAATAGATGATGGATTTTAACTGATTCCAAAAATAAAAGACCAAAATTACACTTTGAACTATTATTTATTATCTTATCCTCTTAAATTTCTAATTCATTTCTCTCTCTTATTTTTATTTTAATTTTATCATTAATTAATAAAAATGAAAAAATAAATTTTCAAACTAATCAAATTGAATTGTCCAAAAATTGGTTGAGTGAAAGAAATTATTTTGTAACCCTTCAATTGATAAATTCTTCATTTCTCAAATTTTTATAACTTGAAAATTGTAGCCAACCTTTTTCTTGTTTGAGAAAGGGACACAAAGGTTTGGGTAATTTACGAGAAAGGGATTGCTTCAACGCGTTAATCACGCCTCGTGATGAGGTTAATTTTGGATTTAATCGTTCCTCCTATTATTTGTTCTCTCTTATGTAAGCACTGTGATTATCACGTCATGCACAATCTGGACCGTTTGGATCTTCATATTGGATCCAGATCCAACGGTTGTCATTGATTCCAGTGCTCTCATTGACTTTTTTAATAGCCTTTACTTTAGAACGTGGCCTCAACTTCGCATGTTGAAGCCAATACTTGTGTTTATGTCCTCAAAAGGATCATTCTTTAGTTGGCATGCCAATCCAAATCATGAAAATTGAAAATAGAAGGTATTTTTTTTAATACTATTATATATATAAATATTTGAAGTTTTGAAGGACTTATAAAAAATTATTTTATCTTATTTGGTAATAAAATAAAATTTATGGGAAGTTTTTAGAAAAGTTCAAGGTTTTTTACTATTTGTTATAATTATGGGAAATTTTTTACTATTTTTTTATTATGGGAAATTCCTAGTAATTCTTATTTGACTTATATTCACCATTCATAATTATCTAAATACATGTTTTTTAATTATATTATTAATGTTTTTTATGATATTATATAGAAAATTATTTTATACAAATTATGTTTTATTATAAAAATAGTAATTTTCATGTGTTTTTCTTATTCTAACAAAATAGGTAAATAAATATAAATATATAAAGATACGAGGAATATTTTCTAATTTTCGTAATTCATGAAGATACTTATGAACAAATTATGGTTGTGAAAATCAGTATTTTTAATTATCTTTCTATGGACTTTAAATTTAGTAAAGGAAATCCAAAATAATATTGTTTTCCCTGTTTGTTGTTACTTATTATATAATTAAACTTCTATGTGTTTTTTTTTCGTATTATTGATAGGAAAACTTTATGTATTGAATTGGTAATGTATATCTAAACACAAGTTGTATATAGAACAAAATCAGCTAGAATAATTATTTTAAATACAGTAGTGAGCTTTTTTGTTTTCCTTTTATTGGAAGCAATTCATGCATCTTCATACAAGGTTAGTTTAGTTTCTCTTCTTTTTTTAATATTTTTTTAATTTTTCTGCAATTATTTCCATCATTAGCCTCTCACTATCCACTACGGCCAATTTTAATTTTTAAATGCGATTTTTAGTGCTTTTACAAAAGCACTAATTAATAATGATTTCATTTGTTTTAAATTTTAATCGTGCGTTTTGTACCATAAATTTAAATCAAAAGAAGATGATTTGGCGGTTACAAATGATAGAGTTCAAAAGGGTCATAGAATTAAAGGGATTGTCAAAATTTTTGTAAAACATAGAATCACACTTAACCTATCTAATTTTCAATTATTGAACTTAACTTTTTTAATTTTGAAATCTATGTTTTATAATTAAAAAAAGTTATACAAATTTTAAGACTAAAAAAGTTAAATTCAATGATCGAGAATTGAATAATTTAAGCTATCCACCTCTCCATAGAACAACCTTAAAATATATCTCTCTCTTTACATCTTTAATTTATTTTCTTGTATTCATATTTTATATTTTACTGCATCCTCAATATATGGAAATTATGATTGATTGAACTAAATAACATTGTGTATTTGTTGAGAGAAAGAAAAGAAAAAAAAGTAAGAGTTATACAAAACTCTTGTGTGTGTATATATATATATATAAAAGTCTAAGAGAAATTTTGGCCTCTTATCTTTGAGTTAATTATAATCTAGTTAGGGGTGAGCATTGGTTGGGTTCGAACAAATTCAGGTGGGTTGATTGGGTGGGGTATTAAGGAGCGGGTTGATTTTTCTTAACCTGAATCTGACTCGATTTGACTTCATTTGCTAATCATCTCAACTGGGTAGAAAAGAAAATGTTAAAAGCAATTTGTAGCTTTGAAATTGTTGTAATTAATCAAACTTGAAACAAGAAATATATGACAAACTTCGCTCGTTTGACTATGAAACAAATGACTCACTTTCAAAGTTCAATTTGACCTTGTTTGCTGATGATTACAACTAAACAAAGAAAAGACTAAGACTTGGTGAAAATGAAATGAAATGAATATAATTTACTAACGGACTTGGTGCATGCCTATTTTATTTGTAAATTATAAAAATATAAACATATTTTAAAATATTAAATAATTATAATAAGTAAAAATTATGATATTTTGTTGTCAAAGATGAAATATTTTAGTTAAGAACAAAAGGTTATGAACTATTGGAAAGTCATGGATAATAGGATTTAAAAGTCATAGATAACGAGTTGGAAGGTTATTATTTAGTTATAATTATAAGGTCAAAGTGCGAATTAGGTTCTGTAATTTTGTTCCAATTCTCAAATCAGTCCTATAACTTTTTTTTCTCGAATTTGGTCCTATAACCTTGCTCCAGTTCCCAAATCAGTCCTATAACTTTTTTTGTCTCGAATTTGGTCCTGTATATTTGCTCTAGGTCCCAAATCAGTCTTATATCTTTTTTTGTCTCAATTTTGGTCCCATATGTTTTGAAAAACTCCTACCGTTAGTCCTCTATCTATTTTAAATTACAGTTTAGTCCTGAAAACTTCAAGTCCCTTTCACTTCAGTCCCTGACTATCAAAATGAAAGTGAAAGAGCATCTTTGAAAATTCTCAAACCTTATATCTTGGTACATAATCTATGAATTCTTCATGAAATGGAATAAAAATGCAAAACCCTCAATTCTCACTGAAATTTCACTCAAATAATCGTCCTCAAATGCTTTAAAAAAGAATTTTCGAAAATCCAAACTTTTGAGGAGGGATGTGATAGAATAAATGTAAGGGATTTCAGAACTTCTCTCTCGGAATCACCAAATATAAAGGAATCTTCTATCCCTCCCTCCTCAAAAGTTTGGATTTTCAAAAATTCTTTCTTAAAGCATTTGAGGGCGATTATTTGAGTGAGATTTCAGTGAGAATTGGGGTTTTTGGATGAGTTTTTGAGTTTCTCGGCGATTTCCGTATGTTTTCCGGTGGGTTTTAAATTTTTTGCGTTTTCAGTTTTGGTCCCTCTGTCATTTGCTTTTAATTTGTGTTTTTTTTTTTTGCATTTCTATTCCATTTCATGAAGAATTCATAGATTAAGGACCAAGATGTAAGGTTTGAGAATCTTCAGGGATGCTCTTTCACTTTCATTTTGATAGTCAGGGACAAAAGTGAAAGGGACTTGAAGTTTTTAGGACTAAACTGTAATTTAAAATAAACTGAGGACTAATGATGGGAGGTTTTCAAAACAATTGGGACCAAAACTGAGACAAAAAAAGGTATAGGACTAATTTGGGATCTGAAACAAAGATACAAGACCAAATTTGAGACAAAAAAAGTTAAAGGACTGATTTGGGAACTGGAGCAAAGTTATAGGACCAAATTCGAGACAAAAAAAGTTATAAGACTGATTTGGGAACTGAAGCAAAGTTACAGGACTAAATTCGCACATGGCCTAATTATAATTATAATTATATATTTTATTCTTATATAATTTATAACACATGATTTCAGTTAGCACGATAAAAAAGAGTCAAACACATTGCACATAATAAATTGAAGTAATTTTTAGAGTTGGTAATGAAGTCTAAAATTACTATTTTGCTAAATAGTTTTTTTATATTTGTATTAAAGTATAGGTAATTATAGGTATTTGAGTAGGGGTATGTTAGTAATTGGGTATGAAATATGTAATGAAATGAGTTGGTAATGAAGTGTAATTTTTGTAATGACTTTATAATTGAAAAACAAACACCAAAATAGCACTGTAGCTTAAGTTATGTAATGAAAATGAGGATAATGAAATTGTAATGGGATTATAATGACATTGTATTTGTAAGCCAAACGCACCCTAACTTTGGTTTTTAAAGTGAAAGTTATGACTAAAGAATTTTAAAACAAGCACAATTCAGAAGGTCGGATTTATGTAGATTGACTCTGATATCCTAGGATCTGTTTGGGAGATGGTCCATCCTGATCTCATCTCATTCAAATATCATCTTATCTTAGGATTGGATGAAAATGGTTGGGTGTTTGTTGGAACCTCCATCTCATCTCATCTCATCCACATCATCATCTCATTTTCTCTTACAAGTACTAATCTATCCCTACTTATACATCTATAATTACTTATACTTTAATACAAATATAAAAAATAGAATTAGACAAAATAGTAATTTTACATACCCTTATTTATTACATTTATAATTTTCTCTCTCTATCTATCATTTCTCATCATTTTTTTTTTCTTTCTCCCACTCACACACCCCCTCTCTCTCACTCACACACACACACTTTTTAAGTTTGATTATTAC
>QANZ01000702.1:4018-20533 GCA_003254925.1 Chamaecrista fasciculata | reverse complement strand
ACCTTTTGTCCCTTCCTCTCCTCTCCATTCCCCCATTGACACCCATCCAAACATACCCTTAGTCACATATCTTTTGCTCAGGTTGCAAATTTTGGTCCCGTATAATTTTTTGTCCCACTATATCTTTTGGTCAGGATGCAAAATTGGTCTCATATCTTTTCAAAATGTTTCACTGTCAGTCCCACCTAACTCAAAGATATGAGACTGATTATGCATCTAACCAAAAGATATGAGACCAATTCTGCAACCTAACCCAAAAATATGGGACCAAAAGTGCAGCATAAGACTAAATATGCAACTTGAGCAAAAGATATGAAACCAAAAGTGCAATAAAAAAGTTATATGACCAAATTGAGACCTGAATAAAAGTTATTGGACCAAAAGTATACTTTGACCTTCTTTATGTAATTTAATTAATTCTATATAATTAATGTAATTTGATTAAGCCATGGATCATTTAGAATCTACATAAAAATTGTTTTGGATCATTTGATTAGGTCATTTAATAATGTGAGCACAAATACATTTATAGCCAAAAAAAAAAAATAGTTTGGAGAATGAATCTTTGCACGTGTATTGCAATTCAATATTTATGGTCGTTGAAATATACTCTACATATACATGTAATAAATATGTAAGGATTGCTTTAGAAGAATGTCTAAGTAATAAATGCTATGATTAACGTTTAGGATTAAATTGTAAGATTTGCATTTAGGGAGTCTACCCGTGCATCAAAGGCTAGTAGGACCCTAAACTCAGAAATATTTGTAGAGACCACCCTGCTCTTAAATGACTCATAAAGTCTTTACATGGAAATCCATGTTTTACATTTATATCTCTTATGTTAAATTCGAATATGACGAATTTAGAGCTATAAATTATATGTTTGATGGTGGGAAATGCGGAACATTAAAACTAAAATTAAAGATGGAAAATCATACAGGACCCTAAATATTTCATATTATTATATATCTATGTCCAAAAATGAATCAAGTTTCTATTTTATACTCAAGTTTCCTCTAACAATTCCTAGATTATGCATTTAAAATTCAGACCTCACACCCTGCTCTGTCTCGTTTAATATTTTTTTAATCCTTAAAAATAGATATTTCTCTGCATTTAAATAACACACATACGTTGAAACTTAAAAGGATATTGAAATAAACTTTTCAAACATTTTTTTTACCAAAAAATTTTCAACCATATATTACATGAAATTAAGTTTAATCATCAGAATCTTTTTTGGTAACATGTATGATATATATGTTGATATGTTTGTTGAAAGAATTTAGACCTCTTCGTCCATTCCATTAATTTTTGTCTAATGGACAAATAAAAATAATGTTTGACAATTGAGAAAATTTAATTATTTGATCTTTTATAGTTTATTCAAGATTTTAGTTTAGTCACTACAACTTTTTTTCTAAAATAAGTCCTGATATTTTGTAAAAAAATTATTTTAGTCTTTAATATCTAAATTTGTCATATCAAGAATTATTTAGAGAAAATTAAAATAACGAATATTGAAGAAAAATCTAATATTAAATTTGTCATATCTTGTGCTAGATACAAGGAGTGACCAACAGAAGTGGGATTTAGACAAACAACATCTAATCCATTTTCTTCCCCAAATTCAAGCATAGCCTTTTCGGTCAAAGTCTTAGAATGGAAAACAATTCATAAAGATGTGCCACAAAATATGGCGTCCCTTTATGCTGTCA
The DNA here is from genome assembly GCA_003254925.1 of Chamaecrista fasciculata. Classification (NCBI taxonomy): domain Eukaryota; kingdom Viridiplantae; phylum Streptophyta; class Magnoliopsida; order Fabales; family Fabaceae; genus Chamaecrista; species Chamaecrista fasciculata. Next base: position 18,812 of record QANZ01000702.1, on the reverse strand, counting down.
GTAGCTCAATTACAATTCTTATACACCCTTATTTTAGCTAATAGTTAACTGAGTTGCTTACTTTCCTGCATTTGAGTGTAAAATGACAAATGCATCTAAATTGCCTGCGGTTTGCAGAGAAACAGTTTATTCTTTCTTTTTTATTGGCTAATGGTGAACCTATTGAGCTAATGTGGTAAAACAGAACCAATATAATGATCAAATATCATTATGATTAGCTTGAACACAATATTTCACACAAGTCAAATAGTCATATAGACATAGTAATATCTATGTATGTATGTATGTATGTATTACACTTGCGAGATTTCCTTCTTTGCTTAGGAAATAATGATCTCAAACTGTAATGTCCCATAAGTTTCAAACGATAGGTAATAATATATTTGATCTATCCGAGGGAGGGAGGGAGGGAAACTAATAAGTGAATTCTGAAGAATTCGAGTAAGCTTGGAATCTCGATAAGGAATGTGGTTTTTTTTCCCTTGTGAAGCATAAGTAAAGGCCTTTATTACACTCCCAAGAGCAAAAAGAGATTGGTTTATGGTCTTGGCTTCAACTAAAACTTTTCCCTCAGCTCCTGTTTTCTCAAAATTTTCAGATTCTGCCAAGTCTACAAGAATTAATTTTGCAGACTTCAACCTGCAGTTCACAGTTTCACAATGATTAATAAGAACGGTAATATATATAGGAAGAATCAATACAATACCTTCTCTCTTTGAGAAAGAATCAATGACTCCTGTTGCTGGCCAGGTTCATTTCTACATGTTTTAAGTTTAGGATGGTTGCAGAACGCAATTAAAAAGAACTTACCGTATGTAATGTAACGTTTGATTATTAAACAGAAAAAGACTAAAAAATAATCCAAGTAGGATACGGTTCTTTCCAACTGCTTAGTTTGCTATCCCCGTCTACATATGTATTGTATTGTATTGTATTGTATCTAACTGGAAATGTATCAAGCTGGTCGTCGCTTACAGATAAACATTAAATTGTACCTTTATTCTTTAAGTGGCATCCGTCGTTGTTTCTTAAAATAGAAGTCATCTATAATTGCATCTGTTGTAAATGTCTGAGCAATTTCTTTCTCAATATAGACAATCATAGCATTTCTTAAATAGTCATCTTCCATCTTGTTGTGAAGTTTTGTTTTAATAATCTTCATAGCTGAGAAAGCACGCTCTGTGGTTGCTGTTGAGATAGGAAGTGTCAAAATGAGACGAAGTAGCCTGTCAATAAGTGGATATGTTTCTGATTTTCTAGTTTCCACCAATCCCTGACATAACTCAGCAATAGTAGACAAATTCTGTAATTTTGAATGACAAGGTACATCAAGCTTATAATGTTGCAACTCATACTTCAAACGAATTTTTTCTTGATCAGAAAAGTCAGAAGGATAAAATTTTTCAACAAGCTTGAGTATGTTATCAGCATTGAATGATTTGTATCCATCTCTAGGATCTAAAGTTGCACTCAAAATAAGAAGTTCTGTAGCTTTTTCATTAAATCTACTATTTAGTTCCTTCAATTGATAATCAATCACATTTGTAAACAAATCCACTCGATAATGATGCTCAACTGTCACATTATCCTTTTGACGACGAGAACGAACTATGTCAGAGAAAGAAACACTCAAGTCAGGAATCTGAATATTATGACTTCCACAAAAAGATGTAACATCAGATAAAAATTTATCCCAACCACTGTCTCTTAGCTTTTGAATAAAAGATTTAGTGCTAGATAGAAAATCCATAGCATTTAAAATATCTTGAGACTTTTGTTGTAGAGCATGACAAAGTACGTCTGTGATTCCCATAATTTCTTTCATCAAATGGAGAATGAAAACAAAGTCAAATGATACCAATGACTTAAGAGCAGAATTAGCATCACCTCGTTGATGATATGAAGATCCTTCAATAACTAAATTATTAAGAACTGAAATAGTTGCTTTGAACATCTTCAAAAGACTGCATAATGATTTAAAATGAGAACTCCATCTTGTGTCTTTTGGTCTTTGGAGTGTGCAAGATTGATTTAATCCTCTTCCTGTTTCAATCTCATCACTTGCAATCAAATTAGCAATTTCAGTTGCAAAAGCATGTCGCAATTCATCATTACGCTTACATGAGAAACTCACAACATTTATGATGAAATTTAGATTTTAAAAAAAATTATGAACATCAACCACTTCTTTAGATGTAGCAACAAGAGCCAATTGTAGTTGATGAGCTAAACAATGAACATAATATGCATATGGACACTCTTGCAAAATTAAAGCCTGTAGTCCATTCCACTCTCCACACATATTACTAGCTCCATCATATCCTTGACCACGAATATTCTGAGTGCTAAGATTATGATGAGACAAAGTTGAACATATCTCTTGCTTAAGAGTTGATGCACTTGTCTTTTTGACATGCACCAAATCTAAAAATCGTTCTTTCACAAATCCATTTTTATCAACAAATCTAACAACCAATGCCATTTGTTCTCGTTTGGATTCATCTCGAGCTTCATCAACAATCAAACAAAATTTTGCATCACCAATCTCTGCACAAATCTCCTTTTTCACATTTCTAGCAAATATATGTAAAATTTCCTTTTGAATAGTTGGAGATGTGTATTTTGCATTTTGTGGGGCATTCTCTAAGACAACTTTATTCACTTTATCATCCTAATAAGCCAAAAGCTTTATAATCTCAAGGAAATTTCCTTGATTTTTTGATGCTAAGCTCTCATCATTTCCTCTAAGAGCACAGGCTTGAAAAGCCAACCATCTAATAGCATCTATAGAGGCTTTAAGACGCAATCGATTGCACAGAATTTGTTGTGAAGTATGCTTTTCTAGAATTCTTTCAATATGACTCGATTGGTTCTTGAAGTCTTCAAGGCATTTGGTGGTAATATTATGAGCTGAATTCTGATGCTTTCCCATATGAGATAAAAATGCACAATTTTTTCCATCATTGACTTTCTTCCAATTTTTGAACTTCATTGATATGAATGTCTTAGACCCTTGACATCCCGATGATTTTTTAGCAAACAAATAACATGGAAAACAAAAAGCAGCATCTTTTGTCGGTGAACATTCTAACCAAGGAAAATTGTTGAACCAATGAGCCTGAAACCATCGTTGATGATTTTTGGGACCAGATAATGGAAATACTGGTATATCTTTTTGATATGGTCCAAATTTTATGTATGCCCTATAAATTTCATCCTTCTTATTTATAGGATAATCTCGAATTTGTGGACGTTTACCAGGATCTCGTATTAAAATAGCAGTGTCAACATTCTCTTCTTTGACTCTCATGACTTTGGGAGGAGGTTGTTCTAAAGTAATAGTTATGGCAGGTGGTTCAACATCATCATTCGGAGTTGTTGAATTAAGATTTGAATTCATTGATACGGTAACATCAATGTTCTTCTCTTTTCTCTTCAAAAATGACTCAATAGTGCCTTTTTTAGACATTTTTAATCTATACAATGATATGAACCCCAATTCAATTAAATAATAGATTTAAGAAAAAAATTCAAACAAGTAAACAAATTCAAATCAAAGTTAAGAACACTCAAAATATAATTGAACTAAAATGTGCCAAAAACAAAAATGCTCATCAACTCATGGACTAAAGTGTAATAAGGACCAAAATAGAAACATAACAGGGACTATAATGTAAATAAAATAGAAACATGGACTAAAATGTAAATAGGAATGAAATGTAATGGGGACCAAAACAGAAACAGAAATAGGGACTATAATGTAAATAAAACAGAAATATGGACTAAAATGTAAATAGATATTGAAATGTATATAGGGACCAAAACAGAAACAGAAACAGAAACAGGGACTTAAATGTAAACAAAACAGAAACATGAACTAAAATGTAAATAGGGACTAAAATGTAATAGGGACCAAAACAGAAACAGAAACAGGGACTTAGATGTAAACAAAACAAAAACATGAACTAAAATGTAAATAGGGACTAAAATGCAATAGGGACCAAAACAGAAACAAAAAGGGACAAAATTATGAATAAAATAGGGAGTAAAATAGATGAAAGGATGAATAATTAACGTAATTTATGATGTACACGCCAAGGCCGGAAATTAGTAGCTAATAAACCAAAAGAGTGAGCTTGTTATGAGCTTGTATAATTGTGTTAATGGAGGCAAGAGCTGATTGTTGAATGAAGAAAAAAGAACAAGACGAAGAAGTAAGAGAGAGCCGAGAGGAGAGAGGTGCACAAATGTTAGAGTTGAACCAATTAATCCAAAAATTTAAACGGCTCAATTTGGATTTTGGGATACAAAATGCTACTTTTTCGTTGATCAGAACAAAAACAACTATATTGGTGAATAAATGGATGCTGATGAAACCCTTGCTATATGTAATGTGTTAATTTGCCACTTCTCTCATCCTATTTTAGTGAAAATAAACCATGAGGCTTTTTTTGGTTGCTTTTGACAATTTGACATTTGACTCTATTTCACATTCTCACTCATTAAAAAAGGTAAAATCGGTGCCTTGAGTATGGAATGACGATCACTATTTATAGTACTGAGTAGTGTGTTTGGTCCGCAAGTCAAGGAAGATTTTTGCGCTTGGGCCGTTGATCTGCGGCGGCGGCCCAATACGAAGGCGCACCGAAATATCTGCGATATTTCGATTATATCTTCGTATCTTGAATCTTAGCCGTTCAAAATATACTCTACTGCTTCAGATTAATCTGCGCCGCGAGATTGCAAACTTGGGCCGTTGGCTCAAGAGACGGCGCAACATCAAATTGCGCTGAAGCTTACTTGCTGACGTCATATCCCTCTCAGATGCGTGCGCCGTGGGATTTACCTCCCTTGCGCCGGCGGCTCTTGCAACGGCGCCAGGTATTTTTGCGCCTTTTGTTATCTTCTAGATGATTCTTTTGTTATTTTTATAATTCTCGGCTGAAACACTTAACAAGCGATTATGAAAAATCTTATAAAATACTTTAATAATAATAAATGCATAAAATAGTTTACGATATACTCAATGCAACACCTATGATCTCAATCTCTAGTCATATCATGGCTAATTGGCTAAAAATATATATTAATAAGGGTAAATTCCACTTTAGTACCCTGTTCTATGGACCAATTCTACTTTGGTATCTTGTTCTTTCAAAAGTGACACTTTGGTACCCTGTTTTTTCAAAAATATCATTTTGGTACCCTGTTCTTTCAAAAGTGACATTTTGGTACCCTGTTCTTTGGACCAAGTGACACTTTGGTACCCTATTCTTTCACTATTTGTTACCCTATTCTATCTTTTTTAGGGTACCAAAGTGTCACTTGGTCTAAAGAACAGAGTACCAAAATGTCACTTCTGAAAGAACAGGGTACCAAAATGACATTTTTGAAAGAACAGGGTACCAAAGTGTCACTTTTGAAAGAACAGGGTACCAAAGTGGAATTGGTCTATAAAACAGGGTACCAAAGTGGAATTTACCCTATTAATAATAACAAGATATGACCAAAAATATATGTTCATTTTGGGTCAGATCAAATCCCCCACACTTAAACCTTTGCACTCCTGAGCAAAGCTACGAAGTAGAAAGAAAAACAAAGATGCAAGAATCAAGAGAATTAAGGATGATCTTGCAAAATTTCAACTTCTCCATAAGTTTCCTTATAATTGAAGAATCACAAAGGTAAATGATTATGCAAAATAACTCAACTAGACTCTCAGTTGATCAACTAGAACTGTATCTCTCTCACTCACCATATTGGGTATTATTTCTCTCGAGTCTCATTTAGACAAAATTTCCTACCACAAGCTTGTAAGAATTCTCAAAGTCTCCACTACAAGTGTCAAATTATCCATAATCAAGAGGTCTTTAAAGGGTTGTAATGAATGGAAAGGCTATATGGGGTAAGTGTATGAGGAAAAAGAAAGAAATGTTGGTGTTCAAATGTTGATACTTTAGATTTAATTTAATATGCTTGAAAACCATTTCCTTATGAAATTTCCATCCTCTTTTTCCAAGGGAATTTTCCAGTCCTTCTTTGAAGCTCATATAATTTTTCAAGAGTCAATAAGCACAGGACTCTTTTCTTTTAACTGATCAGTCTTTTTCTCTTGCTTTCTTTCCTTTTTTATTTTGCAAGATACTTTTTGATTTTGCACATATCCATTTTTTTTTCTAAATATTATTGGCAAACCCAATTCTTAAGAGAGATGAAAACAAGGGTTTTTGGCATTCAACTTCCACTAAAAGAAATCCTTAGTCATAATGTCAACACCTAATTTGAAAGGCTCAACGGGGGTAGCAAGGGTAATTGTGCTTATGGCTAGTGTTTGGGATAAACGGGTGAAGAAAGAAATGCCTCTATCATATAAGAATATTTGATCACATAAAGCTTTAACCAAGAATTAAAACAAGTTCTAGAGAAAATCAAGCTAAAAGGACTATAATGTCACTCACTAAATAGGAAATATTTAGGGTTAATCTTCCAACAGGGCTATGGCACTCAAAGTTGATCATAGAAATTCTAAGAGACTTATTAAGCATAAAAATTTAATTTTTGAAAATTCAACAATTGATGGGGAAATTATGATGAAATCAAAGATGTGAACTTAAGAAAATCATCACATAACCTCGAATGCATATAGGGTTTCTAACTACTTAAGCTAAGTCAAGGGACAAAAATAAAAGAAGCAAGCTCATTGATCATAACGCCATGATGGTAAAGAAAAATAATTTTATGCTACACTATCACTTTGAAGTGATCAGTTTCAAGAAATAGCTAGAAGAAAATTACTTACTACCTAACCATCGATGTTGATGTGTGAGCTACGCGTAAAGATCTATTTTTGAAAATTGTGCCTGAAAAATCATAAAAATCCACAGGAAAATTTTTTTTGACAGGTGCAAAAAATGAAACTGGCAGAGTTTCCCACTCCCCCACACTTGAATGCAGCATTGTCCTCAATGCGTTAGAACAAGTTAGAGAAAATGATAAACAAAGCTAATCAAAATAATGCACCGGGTTACCACTCCCCCACACTTAGACCATGCATTGTCCTCAATGCATCATAGGGCGAAAGAGTATAAGTACTGCACGAGAAGATAATGAAAACCATGCTTCCAAAAGCGATAAAATGTATAAGAGTATCCTGGCTCAAACATAGTCGTCGTCAGTAGGTCAGATCAAAATATCAAAAATATACAGACCAAATATCAAAATAGAGAAGGAGAAAGAAAAGGTAATAGCTGGCGCAACAGACGTATCACGCGGCCGAATCATCATCAGATAACTCCACATGCTGCTGAGTAGCGATGCGTCGGACGTTTCGACGCATCCGTGCGGCCTGACGTACCTGCTCAGCCTCAATGTTTTGTACCGACTGTAGAATTCGGTGCATGACATCGTCGGAAGCTGGTGGTGGTGGAGGCTCATTTGGTGTTGCGGCCTCGGGAGGAGGAACTACAAAATCTGCTGGGTCTAATGGTGGGTCCTCCTTGTCGTCCTTGCGATCCTCATCACTATCCAGTGGTCCGAGACAGAGTGGCAGCTCTATGTGCACTGCGTGTCGTCCTCCGAGCACGTCACTAACGCGCTCGTACTCCACGTCCCCCTCAGGATCCATATCCTCATCGCCAGGCTAGGCTGCGACTCCAGCACGTGCACAAATGATGTGAATCAGATGTGAAAAGATAATAGCACGATCCCCACGTGCCTGAGTCGCAACTGCTAAAAGATGCCTGTAAATCAGGGTTGGAATGTCCACCCGGTACCTATGGTGGAGAAGGTACATGAGGAGTGCGGCCTCGGGTGTGCCGGTGCTCTTATAACTTTTGTGCAAGATGTTGGCAGTGATGAGATGAAGCCACATATGTGCGTCCCCCGTGAACTAGCCACGACTACAGTAGACGGAGCGGCGGCTCTGGGCCTCCTTGGAGGCTATGTACTCTCCGAGGTTGTAGATGGTCTCAGAGATCATATCGTCAGTCACGGGCATCTCGCCTCGCTGGGCCATGTCCAGATGGCAGTCGAGGACAACATGCAACTCAAGTGTCTCTCTAATCAATTGGGCGTCAATGGCGACTGGTCTGTCGCGGACTGTGACACTGAGACTAGCAGTTGCACTTGCGGCTGCATAAAACTCCTGGACAATGGTCTTGTTGAATGTCTCCCTTGGTTGAACTAATGGCCATAAATATTTGGAACGACACTTCATGTAGAATGGACTATGCCTCGTGGGAGTGAAACTCCGCTCCCGTAAAATGGTACGCTGACGGGCGATGGCCAAGTGATTGACTGGCTGCTGATCTCTTCTTCTTGGAGGCATCTACAAAGGAATTTAGGATAGACAAATACCAAAACAGTTCAAAACTCATTAGTAAGATGTAAAATACACGGCAGGATCCCGGGGGGTTTATTAAAAATCATTTTTCCAAAAAAAATTGGCTTTGCTGAAATCCTCCATTGTTGTCCAAAATTATCCTTCTAATCTGAGTTATACCTATCCTAAACAGCCAATACAGTCCAGATATCAACTAAATCATGTGAAATCATGTGAAATTTTAAAGATTGAGAGAGATCTTCAACTTACCGTTTTATATTTTGAAAAATGGTGACAAGATTGGAAGAGGAGGATCGACGTTGAGTTCTCCGGTGAAGGAGGTGACGGCGTCGGCGAGGAGACACTAGAAAAGCGAGGGGGAGACGATTCTTGGACTGTGCCGCTGCCTTAGGGTTTGTAATTTGGGTGGTGGCTCAGTCTGTGATCGTCTCTTTTAAAAACCAAACAGACGATCTTGCGCCGTCACTTGGGCCGGTGGCCCATTTGACGGCTCAAGTCATTTTTCCAAAACTACGTCGTTTTCAGTGCTCTGGTCCCTCTTGTTTGAGTCGCCTAGTTGGGCCGGCGGCCCATTCGACGGCACAGGCCCACTTTTTCCATTTTTGTCTTTTATTTTATTTTTATAGCTTTTAGGGATCCGATTACTGATTTTTAAAGTGTTTTATTGAAAAATACTGAAATTATAAATGACTGAAAAATAAACTAATTCTAGATCTAACTAATACACGGGGATTACCCGTGTTTTCCTCTCTAATTTCTTAGAGAGGAAGGAGGTTTTTTATGCTTAAGGTGGTTTCTGTCTATGATATATTTTCAAAAGATGGCCATTAACGGTGTGCTTCATGCCATCCTTGTCCTGAATATCAACAGCTCCATAGGGATGAACACGCAGGATGGTGTAAGGTCCATCCCACCGTGTTTTTAATTTACCTTGTCGCCCACGTTAAAATATTTGCCCGTTATACGTCGATCGTGGGTCTTTCGTGTTTTCTCCTTGTAGGTCCTAGAGTTTTCATAGGCTTCGAGCCTAAGTTCTTCTAGCTCCTGGAGTTGTAACTTCCTCGCTTCTCCTGATGCTTTGTAGTCCATGTTGCACTTCTTGATAGCCCAGTATGCTCGATGCTCAAGTTCAGTAGGGATGTGGCAGGCCTTGCCATAGACGAATCGATAGGGAGACATTCCTGTCAGTGTCTTGTAGGCTGTCCTATAGGCCCATAGAGCGTCTTCCAAGCGACTACTCCAATCACTCCTATCTGGCTTGACTATCCTTTCTAGAATCCTTTTTACCTCCCTATTTGATACCTCTGCCTGCCCGTTGGTTTGCGGGTGGTAGGCAGTGGAAACCTTATGAGTGACCCCCATCTTGGCAAGTAGGTTACTTAGTATCCTATTGCAAAAGTGGGTGCCACGATCACTAACTATGGCTCGAGGAGTCCCAAACCTACAGAAGATATTGATTTTTAAGAATTTAGAAACGTTTTTAGCATCATTTAGTTTTGTGGGAATGGCTTCTACCCATTTAGACAAATAATCTACGACTACGAGGATGTATGAGAAACCTACAGATGGTGGAAATGGTCCCATGAAGTCAATTCCCCAAGCGTCAAAGACTTCACAGAACAACATCGGCTGTTGGGGCATCTCGTTCCTTTTTTAGACAGTGCCAAATCGTTGGCATCGATCGCAAGATTTGTAGAAGATATAGGCGTCTCTAAAGAAGGTAGGCTAATAGAAATCTGCTTCTAAGACCAGTGTGGCAAGCGGTGAGTACGGATGTTATTTATGTGTCAGGTATGCATCGCCGTACTACTTGGTCAGAACCCACTCTCCAATATAAGGGTTATCCCAAATGTAGTATCGTGCTTCCCTTTTCAACTTAACTGCTTGCAAATAACTGAGGCAGGAGGGAATGACTCCTGCGTCAAGATAGTTAGCTATGTGCCCATACCAAGGTTCTACTATTGATATAGCACATAGCAGCGCATCAGGGAAAGAGTCTATGACTAGATTTGGGTCATCTAGTCCTTCCACATCCAGAGGCAATCGGCTTAAATGATCAGCCACATGATTTTCCGCCCCGGCTCGATCTTTGATCTCTAAGTGGAATTCTTGTAGGAGAAGTGACCATCTTAATAGGCGCGGTTTTGAATGTGGTTTTTGAAAAAGGTACCTAACTGCTGCATGATCTATATAGACCGTAATCTTAGAATCTAGAAGGTAGGGTCTAAATTTTTCCAATGCATATACCACAGCGTAGAGTTCCTTTTCTGTTGTGGTGTAATTGACTTGAGCAGCATTTAGGGTTGATGAGGCGTAGGCTATGACTCTAGAATTTTTATCTTCTCATTGGCCCAAGATTGCTCCTACGGCATGGTTAGATGCATCGCAGGAGATCTCAAATGGGAGATCCCAATTTGGTCCAACTAAGATTGGTGGTTTAATTAGCCTAGCTTTTAATTCATCAAACGCTGTTTTACAGGCTTCGTCGAATACGAAGTCCTTGTCAATTGGAGAAGGGCAGAAAGAGGTCGGGCTATCTTACTAAAGTCTTTGATAAACCTACCGTAAAATCCAGCGTGTCCTAAGAATGAACAAACTTCCTTAACGTTCGTAGGATACGGAAGAGATGAGATAACCTCGATTTTAGCTTTGTCTACTTCTAAGACTATCCCTTTATCAACCATGAAATGACATTTTTCATAGTTGAGGATGAGATTTCTTTCTACGCACCTTTTCAGTACTCTTTCTAGATCTCCTAAGCATGTATCAAACGAATTTCCGTAAACTGTGAAATCGTCCATAAATACTTCCATGCAATCCTCTAAGAAATCACTAAAGATTTCCATCATGCATCTTTGGAAAGTACCTGGGGCGTTACACATGATGGAGATTGTGCCCTATGGCCAATCATCTTATATGTTTGAACATATGTTTTGATTAATTTGTGGATGATAAATTATGTCGTTATCATATTATTAGCATGTTTACTGTGATAACAATCCCTGATTAATTATGCGATAATTATTCTAAACTGTCCCTGGTTGATTATTCATGTGGGAATGTGAATGAACTAAGACCAGCATGACTTCAGTATATGGAGATACATGCATGAGATGCTTCACGAGAGTCATGGTGCAATTATGTAAGGGGTTACAAATTGCTGGACCGACCCGAAGAGTCCTGCATGGGTTTAGTCATGAGCTAGCCTCTCTTGTACACTTGTCACAATGCCCTTAGACCTGAGTTCTTGACTATTCCGGCGTTGTAGATGTCGAACTTTGGCCTAGTCCAACGTTGCCCGTAACAGGGTAGACATACAGGCTAGGTACGGGTTTGGTTGTTTACCGTGCTGAGGAATGTGGTTGACCAAGAAGGAATTTTGTCCCTCATTAAGTTGAGAGATATTTAACTGGCGCCCTCGATGAGTCTGTCCAAGGAATGTGTGGCGACACAGGGAAATGGGACTAACTCAGGGAATCGAGAAAGTTATGGTTTGGATTAAGGATGAATTTCCCATGCCTTATCCATGACCAAAATATCGTGTGACAATCGGGATTAAGACAAAGTGGTACTAAGGTTAAGTCGTTTATGTTAAAGCGATAACTCACGTGTTTTGGGTAGTCGTGATGGCTTGCTAGAGTCCGCTCTCGACTTGTGAGTCATAGAGATGGCTTGCTGCCAAATTCACGTGAGGCCTGCTGGGTCACACACGAGCAGGATCAAGATACCATAATGGGACACGAATTAGGGTTTAATTCGTGGGTCACTTTAGTGACACAATTTAAGACATAGTTGAATGTCTGAGACATGAAGTCTTGTCTTGAATAATATCTACGTTTGTGATATTTAAATTTGTTAGACAAGTTTAAATATATTAATTGTTAAATAGTTAATTTGATTAATCTATTTACCATTGAATTCTTGTTTAAAATATTAGGGAATAATAAATCAAATAAGCTTCCTAAAAGTTAGGGGATTGTTGATTTATTAAATTATTTAATATTGGATAGCAAGGGAGAGAGGGTGGCGCCTCTTTCTTGATTTAGTTAATAAAAATGTTTTGTTAATTTAAATCAAGATTTGAATTTGAATTCAAGATTTGATTTTGATTTCAAGATTCAAATTTGAATTAAGATATTAGGGAAATATTTTAATTCATAATTGTTGGGGAATTTGAATTCAAAATTCAAATTTGAATTAAAGATATTAGGGTAATATTTTAATTCAATTTGTTAAGGAAATTAATAAGTTGGTTATAACTTCCTAAGAGTTAGGGTTGTTATTTTAATTATTAAATTCCTATAAATGGGAAGGAGGATGGCGCATGGCTTGGATCTAATGGGCAAGATTTGATCTTGCATTTTGGATTTCAAGATTGCATTTTGAATTTCAAATTAAGATATTAATGTAATATTTTAATTAAGAATTCAAATCCTCTTGACCAATGGGGATTGAGCATTCAAGATTTAGTTTCAAGATTTGATCTTGAAATTTTAATTTAAATTGCCTTTTAATTTTGAATTATAATATTAGTGCAATATTATAATTAAGATTTGGGAACTCCTATTTCCTGATTATCAATTCCCTATTTTCATGAGTTAAGAATGAGACTCTATATATAGAGCCATATGCACAAGTCGACTTTTTGAACCATATTTTAGTGAGACTAAAATTCGACTTAACCCTAGAGAAGAGAGAGAGAAAGTCGACTTTTTCAAGAGAGAGAAGTCCGACTTTAAAGCTTGAAAACTAGGGTTTCAAAATCGGCTTGAGTTCTGTGTAAGATTTTGCGCCACATTCTTGGGGATTCAAGAAGTGTTCTTGAATCTCAAGATTCGTAGAATGGGTTCCCGCATTCTCTTGGGGAAGAGATTGGAGGCTAGCACCTCGGTGTCTGCTAAACCGTTCGTATGGATCACCGGCAAAAGATGGACACACGTTGCTGTGGACTTCTCGGAATCGCAATTCTCAAAGCTACCGATTGAATTTTGGTAAATTTCTCTCCCTACTAGTATAAACACAGTTAGTGGATCCTGGAAGGAAATTATAGCGTTATGCAAAATTTTAATTTTTTAACTCTTTTCCGCTGCGCTCGCCCTATAATTTCCCAACAGTGGTATCAGAGTCAGGCTATTCTTGTGTTTATTCTAGTTTTGTGATGTACATGAGATGTATGTTGGATGTTTACAGTTTTTCATTCGTATGCTTAATTTTGCAAAAATCCACCACATGAATTTTTTGAACCTAATCTAAAGTTTGGTGCAAATTTATGTATTTGATACATAGGGTAATCAATTGGATTGGTTAAAATTTTCTTGAAAATATAGTCTTGGTCGAAAATTTTAAAATTATGAATTTATAAATTTTTGGGCCAATAATTCGAATTTTGGAATATGATTCTTGAATTCTTTAATTATTGATGCAAGACTTAATTTTTTAAGAGGGCATGTTAAATTGCACAAACCCTAATTGAACACAATCAAGAAAATCGTTTTTTTTGTGTGTTGTTGTATGACCTTGTATGTTTACATATATATGTGAATTGTTCATGTATGAGTATGGTGTTGGATATGGCTCTAGGACTTTTTTGGTAAATACGGCCTGCGTGTCGTCTCCCTAAATTCTTGATGTAAATTTCTTTTCTCACCTCACTCCCCTCATATGTTTAAATGAGGTTTCCCAATGTAATTTTTCTTTTTTTTAGAAAGATTCTCTCATTGGCTTGAGGGAATTTAGGGTAGATGGGCCATATCTAAACACGGTTATTTTATACATTTAGATTTTTGTATGAGATGCAAATTGGCGCTAGATGTATGTTTAGAGGTGCGATTTTAACATGCAATTTTATTTTTACGCACAACCACGTATACGATACGAGCGTAGGATTTTGTATGAGATACAAAATTCGTGCGTGTGTTTGTATGTATATGATACATGGGGGCAAAAACTTGGCACACTCGTTTAATTTTAAAATTGGATTTGAAATTGAACCAAAAATGGAACCTAATAAAATGGAACCCTTATAAAATCTTAAGTTTTAATGCCATCAATAAAACACCATGTTAAAATCTTGATCATTGTGGAGCGGTGATAGCCAAAGCTACACGTATCTACTTTTATCTTGAGGAGACACGGGTGAATGGAAGATTCAACGCAATGCCTTATTGAAATCTTGGTTTTTTGGATGCGGTGATAGCCCAACCTACACGTGTTTGATGCAAAATTATTAAAACCGGACCGGCCATTGAACCGGCCGAAGGAGGGGTTCAAGGTTCAATGGTTCAACCGGGGTCCAACCGGGGTCGGACCGTTGATAAATAAATAAATTAAAAATAATAAAAAAACCTATATATGATAAAATTTTAATTCAAATATTCATAATTAGGTTACAAAATACAATTATAACATTAATATATTAATACAATTTTCATAAATTAACATGAATTAATATAG
>QANZ01000689.1:92956-168897 GCA_003254925.1 Chamaecrista fasciculata | reverse complement strand
TATATATATATATATATATATATGAGGTTAATTAATTAAATAATTAATAAGTAATTAATTAGGGAGTGTCTTGGGCTTGGCCAGGGTGTTTAAAGTCCTTGCGAGGGATGTAATGGTGATCGTTGCCATGAGTAATTGCATTATTATCAAAGTCGTCAGTATTAGTGACGTCTTGAGGTTCAAAGGCAGGATGATTATTGTAATCTTTGAGAGGAATATGATGATGATCATTATTGTCATGCAGTCCCACCATGTCTTCCTTCAACATCCGTATCATCATCTTCTTATTATTCTTCATCATCTCCATCCCCAAACTAGAGCTTCCCACCATCATCAATAATGCTAATGCAATCACAACCCTCATCATGCTCACTAGCTCTATATATATCTGCTTGTGTACCTAGGAAAAACGATATAATTAATCATAGGTTAATTAAGCAAGAGATGAAATGCTTATATTTAATTTTGAGGAAATTATAACCTTACATTATATTGATTTTGTATTTATATATATATATCTAACATGTGCCCTTAGGGCACATTTTAAAGTTTCTTCTGATCAGTTAGTAGAGCATCTCATATCTTGAGATCTACGAAAATTCATTTAAAAAATAATTGTTAAAGTTTGAAAACTCACTTGACCAATCAAAAGAAACCTTAACATGTTATGGCACATGTTAGAAGGACTCATATATATATATATATATGTAAGTCTATGATGCAGCTTGTTGTATCATGCAACAAGTTAATTGTGATATGATCTCTAGCTATTATTTGATTGGTTCATGAAACTACTTTTTTATTATTTCTCACAATTAAATTACTTGAAATAATAGAGATTAACAAGTTGCATCATACACTTACCTATATATATAACTTGACTTTCTACAATCTTTTTTTTTTCAAATAATATTTAAATTTTAATAATTCATGAGATGCTTGCAACGTTACCCTTCGTTTCATGCATCATATATATGAAATATAGAAGGCAACATATACAAATGTTTGAACGATATGAGGGAATTTAAAATTAAAAAAAATAAATGATATAAAAATATGGAATTTAAACCAAAACCTATTTAATTTGTTTCAGACTAAACGTGTTTCATTGCACCAAACAAAAATAAACTTTATCTTTTTATATAATTTTTTTCTGAGTTCTGACAATAACAATATATAAGTGATGTCTGGCCAATATATATATATATATATAAGTGATGAAATGAATCGAAAAACTAAGAGAGATGCAATATATAATATACAAAGTAACCTGATCAGATATATATATAGACGTAAATTAGCGTACCAGATATCGGGATTGATGCTATTATTTTATGATCGTATAGATGGAGGAGAAAGAGTAGTGGGGTGAAGCAGCTTATATAGAAGAGGAGTGGGAATGCTATCAAATGAGATAGGAACTCAGAAGTCAACTTCCAATAATATAATGGTGGGGTCAACACCAAATGAGGCAAGATTAAGTGCGATTCCCATTAAAATTGTTATAATTCAATCTCATCATAAAACGATCAAATTTTCAGAGAATTTACTTTTATTATTTTGTCTGTATTCGTATGTGTGTGTGTNATGTACTAAAATAATACTTTACAAGATATATACTATACATATATATTACAAACAAGTTGTTAGTTTAAATTAAATAATTTTCACAAATTTTTTATTATTTTAATAAATAATAAATTTTATTTTAAAGGACAAAGTCCTATTTTGGTCCCTCAGTTATGCTCAATGTTTTAAATTGGTCCCTCAATTATTTTTCGTTCTATATTGGTCCCTAAGTTTTCCAAAACTTGGCGCAATTGGTCCCTCAAACATTTTTCATCTATTTTTTCGTTAAAAAAAAGACAAAATTGATTTTTAACTTCTAAAAGTTTGAATTTTTGCATTAAGAACCTTTTTTTCTATAATAGAACCAAAATGTAAGAAAAAAGAAATAAATGAGGGATTTTAGTTTATTTCACATAAAAAAGACAACTTCTCTCTATAGTCTCTTGTCTCTCTCTCTCATAGTGAATGAAATTAATCTAAAGAACAAATTGTGTTCTTATCATCTCTAAAACCATTTTAGTAAAACTTCAACGAATTTGTCATCTTGAAAGTTGAAAAACATGAAAACCCGCAATAACCGAAACTAAAAGTCCGTCAACATTTTATCATTCATATAATTAAAATCCAAAGTGTGGATATCCATAAACAAAGCTAAATCAAAGTATAATACCTAAAACATCTCAAACCAGATCTAGGATTACATTTCAACAATCTGGCCACAAAAACATATAATCAGACCAACAATTACAATCAAAAATCCAAAATCCCTACAATAAGAACCCTAATCAACCACCGAATCCATATAAAGTCCTTCCCTGCCTCTTAAGAGCATAATCAGCATCCATCGCCTCCTCTTTGAGTCAGACGGTGATTCGCAGGCTTTGTGATTCCAATGTTATTTTGAAGGGAGAGAGAAGTTGTCTTTTTTGTGTAAAATAAACTAGAACTCCTAGTTATTTCTTTTTTCTTACATTTTGGTTCTATTATAGAAAAAAAATGTCCTTAATGCAAAAGTTCAAATTTTTAGGAGTTAAAAATTAATTTTATCTTTTTTTAACGGAAAAATAGATGGAAAACGTTTGAGGGACCAACTGTGCCAAGTTTTGAAAAACTAAAGGACCAATATAAAACGAAAAATAACTGAGGGACCAATTTGAAACATTGAGCATAACTGAGGGACTAAAATAGGACTTTGGCCTATTTTAAAATGATAGTTACCTGCCATTTAATTAGGACAAGCTCAAAGCCATTAATAATAGACATATTATATATTCTAATAAAAAGGAAAATAAAACATTGTTAATTAAACTACCCAAGCGATATAGAAAGAGATCTAGCTAGGGATATGATCTTAATGTACAAGAATGAAGGGAAGACTTGAATAGAGGCACAGATATATGTTGTATAATTATGTGAAGCCGTGAAGGGATCTTTTAAATTCTGTGTTTATCCCCACGCACGCAAGGAAAGATATTAAGTGCGATGTCCATTATATTATTATATATATATATGTTTAATTAATCATTTATAATTATAAGTGGACTAGAAATAGTAATTCTACCAGATTATTTTAGCTAATTACTGTTTTCACAAAATCAAATTGGTATATATCTATACTATATTATATGTCTAAGGGGCTTTATGATTGGTCAAAAATAGTGAATTAAAAAAAAAAAAATCATCACTCTCTCTCCCCGGTCACTCTCCCCATATGAGGTAATTTTAAATTGATCCTAAATATTTTATTTATTTTAGATAAGTCTTACATATTTTTATTGGTCTCAAACTTACTCTTTTATTAATATAAAAATTTAATATAATCTTTAAGTTTAAATTAGGGCACACCATGCCCCTAGTATATATATATAGCTGGAGATATTTTTGCAACAACTTGTATGTACTTACGCAACTTGATTTCATTGATCAAATGGCTGGACAATGAGAAATTATTAAAAAGTAAAATTTCGAATTTGTGATTAAGACTTGTGTTCTGTTTGTGAAGGATTATATATATATATATATATACATGATCATGAAGTGTATAAATTGTACTGTTAATACTTAATAAGTATATATATGTGTGTATGTGTGTGTACAATTTATACAAAAGCTAGGTAGCTAGCACACTTACACTCTAATCATGGCTCTAATGAAAGATATATCATATACCCATAGGTTGAGCAAAGTCTGCAGACATATAAGAGAGGATAAGGAATTGTGGATTTTCAACTACGTTTTTTTATCGGTGGTTTATCTTTATTATGTGCACAAAATTCACATTTGTTTTTTTACATCTTAATATCATATGTTAAGTTGTATATTATTGACTCTTCTTATCTAAAGTATTATGATATATTATTTAGATTTCTCCTCCTTAAAAATCGATAGACCTTTATTATACAGTGAAAAAAATAAAAAAGTTGAACTATTAAAAAAGTCAACTGCATCCAATTAGTGTATATATATTTCCAAATATAACCCTTTTTTAAAAAAAAAATCAAGACTCCCTAAAAATATTCAAAGGACAAATTAGTGAATTACACTCTTAATTAAAAAACATATGTTTACGCAGTTTTCATCTAAACAATTGTTTGCAAAATTTTTGTTGTAATTATTTGATTCGGGTTAATCGAGCAAAATTCATCAATATTTGTAACTTTTATGTGTATTTTCACTTCTTTTATCCATGTAAACAGGGGTGAGCAAACCAACCCGCCAACCCGCGAGCCCGCAGAAACCAACCCAACCCGCAGCTATGGGTTGGGTTGGTTCGGGTTTGCGGGTTGGTTTGGGCTCAAAATTCTCAACCCGCACACTTACGGGTTGGGTTGCGGGTTTCTAGTTTTTCAACCAAACCCAACCCGCGAGCCCGCATATAATTTTTTTATTTTTTTAATTTATTTTATATACATGTTTATGTATTTTTATATAAATTTTGCATGTTTTCTTATGTATTTAAATTATTAGTTCTTTATAAATAAGATATTTTGATTTTAAAACTTTCATAATTTTATATATGTATTACATTTACATATATTATGGAGTATATTTTAATTGATTTATATTTATATATATAAAATTTAAATTTTTTTTAACTTTTTTATGTGTAAGCTTTTTTATTCACTACTCACAAATTTTTAATAATATTTTTTTGTTATGAAAATTTAAAAAAAAATATAAACTCAACCCGCGGGTTCAACCCAACCCAACCCGCAACTCTGCAGGTTGGGTTGGTTCGGGTTGAATTTTAAAAATAATAAAACCCAACCCAACCCAACCCACAGATTGATGTGCGGGTTGGGCTGGGATTTTCCCTCAACCCGCCCCAACCCAGCCCGCGCTCACCCCTACATGTAAAGCAGAGGAGTAGTGGAGACTGAAGAGAATAAGTGTACAAATTAAACTTATTAATATTACTATATATATATGCACAGAAATACAGAATCATCGATCATATACATTAATTAATAGTGCAACAAACCATTAAGTAATATTTAAACTTGACCCATTAATTTTCTGCGACAAACTAACAAGTGAGGGGCAAGCATGCATCCACCAACACACATGCACACATACACACATATAATTAATATAATATACATTAATAAATATATTAAAATTTAATTAGTTAATTGTTTCCACCTTGATCTCCTCCTCCATCACCACCACCAAAGTCCTGCCTGGGGATGTAATGGTGGTTATTCACAGTGCTTCCGCCATACCCAGAATTATTGTTATTATTATTATTATTATTATTATTATTATTATTATTATTTCCTTTTTCTTCATCTTCTTGCTTTCCAATAATTTCATCCTTCTTCATATTTATTTCTTCCACCATATTTCTTGCCTTCCTTCCCTCACTGAAGCATATCCCCACTATCATGAGTAGTACCAGCACAAGTGTTGAAAACCTCATTAATTCTATTCTTTTTCTCACTATATATTGCCCACTCTGCAAGATCAATTAATTCGGGGGAGAAAATAAAACAAATCATTGAAATCAGTTTATAATCATAAGGGAATAAAATTGATTAAACAAACAATGATATATATATATATATATATGTGTGTGTATATATATATGTACTTTATTTATAGTACCTTTCTTCCAGGAGATGTTGCAGCAATGAGTTTGTGACTTAATTAAATTTCTGAAGGTATATATGGGCGTATATAGCAGCAGAAATGAAGCTATTTATACACAGAAAGCACGCAAGGGTTCCTGCGAAATTAATTGTCACATATATCCCCATTTTAATTTGAGACAGTTTTTGGTGGGATACCCTTAACCTTTATGAAACAATTGTTTTTTAAATCACTAATGATGATATTGTCACAACCCAGAACAATATTGGCAACGCAACTAACAATTTTATGGCAAAAGTATTTTTTAGTCCTTAAACTTTACATCAATTTTCAATTAAATCTTCAATATTTTTTTATTGTCAACTTTGTTCCTGAAGTTTTACATTTTGATCGATTTTATCTTTTGACAAATAACTTCTTTTAATAAATTAATTACTGACTCCAATTTTTTTACATATTATTAATCATGTAAAATCTGTCATTAATATTTGGTTAAAGTTAATTAGAACAAATGATAAAATCTATCAAAAGATGAAACTTTAGGAGGCGGTTGGAACACAGATAAACAAAATAGTCTTGGGATTATGAGATCTTCATTAAACTAATCCTAAATTTAGTACCCTGATTAAAAATATAATCCTAGAAATGACTTAATTTCATGAAACTCAAATTTTTCGATCCACTAGGGGTGATGGGATTACTCTAATCCTATATCATGACATTATTTTGTTCTAACTAAATTAACTAAACTATCAATTTAAAATTTAATTAGTTCTATTATATAATAATACATCAAAGCAAAAATTTCACCTACATATTTCTTGGACTTATATATTTGTATCAACTTAATATATATGTTTATTTATGAAAAATATCAATATTAATATTTTTTTATTTTGAAAAAAAATGAAAACTTTTTAAAAATATTTTATTATTGTGAGAATTACGTGAATTATATTTTAAAATAATATTTTTCAATAACATTATTAATACTATTTGATTATGCTTATGATAAGTTATTTTTTAAAAAAATTACGTAAAGATAAAGTATAATTTTTTAATAATATATATATATATAATTAATCAATGACAAATTTGAAAACGTACTGAATACTTTTGAGATTACCAAAATTAAATCAAATACGAGAATATAACATTCTTAAAAATATTATATATATCTCTCTGCCTCTCGTCTCTCCCCTAATTAACTTAATTGATCCCAACAAAATATGCACTATGTAATGTGAAAAAATTTTGTTGCCAATTAACAAGATATTGAAGAATTATCCATACATAAAACTACTGATAGAAGTCTATTTTTGGAGAGTGAAATATTTTCTCCTTGTATATAGAGAGATGTTGTAATATATTTTCGTTTACACGGTCAGAATCTTCTCAGTTCTTGTCCATGATTTTTTCCTCATTATATTATTGGGGAGTTTTCCACCTTAAAATATTGTGAGTTAATTCCAATTTATTTATCTTTGATGGTATACACTGGATTATTACCTCAGCTCTACCAGTCTCCAACAACTTGTGTACCAAGTCATCTTTCCGTTAACTGAATTGTGATTAGTTTCATTTCCGCTTACCTAACAATACTCTAATTAGTAGTTACTATTAGAGTATTGTGTCTTCGTGAAACTTTATTACTATATATGTAATTAACTAATTATGTACGAATAGGAGACCCCACTCTTGTATTGAAGATATATATACCTACCATTTAAAAACTCTTTAAACTTTTGAAAATGTAATTTTGGTCTTTTATTTCTTTTTGACTAGGTTGCAAATAAGTTCATTTTTTTTATATTTTTATAAAAAGTTTTATTGTTAGCCCCACTCTCATTTCTGTCCCTCTATCTCTGATAATGCTGATGTGGCATGTTGATGTGACTTGTTGAAGGTTAAAATGTAATTTTAATCTCTTATCTTTAGGTAAGTTAAAATTTAGCCTTTTATATTTTCTTTTTTTTTTGCGATATTAATTTTATATCTTTTCTAAAAGTTTCACTTATTAATCCTAATAACTGAATGTGATCATATCTCTCTCGTTTTAAGTCTGATTGTAATGAGTTTGGATACATGAGTCATTTCTTTTTCCAATTATGCCATAACAAATAACATCAAATTGAACTCTAAAAGTGGGTCGTTTGTTTCATAGTCAAATATGTTATTCTTTACAAGTCCTCTCTTTTTTCATAATTTTTCACCTTTTGGTTTGAGAACCAATTTCAAGCATGATTTGACTTTATTTGTTAACAGTCTCAATTGAACAGAAAGAAGACTCGTCAAGAGTAGCACCCGACTACGAACTCGTCACAATCAGACTTAAAACGATATATATATATATATGACCAACATCGATTTAAAAAAAATGATAGATTGATTTGTAATCTAACTAAAAGATAAGAGACTAAAATTGCATAATATTATTGTCATTTGTCAAGGGCTAGATTGGGTTTTGTGGAAGTGAAACTGTGTTTGCTTGCAGGAGAATGGAGGGAGGCATTGGGGAAGAATTGTGGGGTGCAGATGTCACCATTAGCTCATAATATGATCAAAAGGCAAAAAGAAATTAAACAAGCTTCGAAACATCTTAATTTTAGTAAGACTTTGTTCTTTGCTAATTATAAGAAAAAGACATGCTACTTGGATGGATTCAATTGGAAATTTGTGACGGAATTAGAGTTTATGGATATTTTTATAAATTATCTGTCAAATATACAGGACTGAACTATAATAAATAAAATACAAATGGTTAAAATAAAAATGATATTAATTAGATATAAATATTCAGCCTTTTGTATATATTGCCAAAGCTTTTCCAATTCCAGCAACTTCTTTGGCACTAGCTAGGACGAGTGGTGAGTGGGACCATAATATTGGACTTGTTAGCTACATGTATTTCTTGCACGACATGTGGACCAAATTCAATTTATTCAGATACAAAAAGGATTTGCTTCTCTGTACAAGATTAATAGATTATAAAATTTGATATATGGTTTAATTTAATACAATAATTTAAACAAACGAAACCAATTAATTGCAAATTTGGTCGTCTTACGTTATTCGATCATCCGATTGTGCCTAATATCAAATGCCCAACTTTTGAATAATATGAGACGTTTTATTTCATTGCCAATAATGGTTGGTCCGGTCAATAATGAGTCGATTCATAATTCACAAAGTTGTGAATTCAATTCTCGTTACCGATGTAAAGGCTTTATTAGTAAGCGATCTGTAAGCGTCCATAGAGCCTAAAGGCATACTAACCTTAGTAAGTCCCTGAAACCTAATTAACTCATCTAAATCTTTTACTTACCAAAAAAATAATATTTAGATTTAATGGAAATTTAAAAATTTTATCTTATGAGTGATATTTTATCGTTACAGTAGTATCTTATCAATAATAATAAATATTTATTTTTATATATGAAAAATATAGTACTTTAAAATTTTGTATTAAAAAATATTAAATTATAAAGATAAACCACTAAATATTTTATAAATATTAAAGCATTTTAATAACATATTCTTATTTATAATTTTTTTTAATAATTATAGATGTAAAAAAATGATAAAAATAACTTTTATATTAAACAAATTATTTTAAAACTTTTTTCAAAGCTTTGATCCGAATAAAAAAATTAGATTATTTAACAAATTTAAAAAAAAAATTAATTTTAATATTTACTCATATTTAAATCGAAATTTAAAAATTATAATATTCTACCCATATCATAGCTTACTCATCATCATCACTACACTCCATATAACGTTGGCTTGCATATATATATATAGCAATATGGCATATATCTATACCCTATGATTAAGTATTGCATATATCAGTGGGCTTCGCATGATAGGATGTAAATATTTTTAAAAAATAATTTTTCTTAATCAGTTTTTTTGGGAGTACTGCGTTTATTGCGTTTATTGTTCAAGCCTATATATATATATATATATGCAGGTGGTTTTAATCTTAAATGAGGTTTGAACCCAAAGAAAAATATATATAATATCTGATATCTGATTCTTCAACTTTCTAAAAGCTACGACGCTTATACCAAATTAACAAATATGTATGTAAAATAAATAAGGGACTAAATTGTTAACTTAGTAAAGAAAGAGAGACTAAATAATAAATTTTCTCTTATTTTTAATTTCATAGACTATAGTTTTAAACATGGATGACCAGAAAGGGGTGGAGCCATATAATATGAGATATATATATATATATATTAATAACTTGAAGTATCAAGTTAAACTTTTGACTATCGATGCACTAATCAAACCAATATTTATTAATTTGCTCTTAGAATTATATGTCTAAGAATAAGCTAGGTAAAATAGCCGGTGGTTAATTGTTTTTTATGGAAACCGGTGGTTATTTTATATCTTCAAACAATGTTAATTACTCCCTCCGATTCTGAATATTTGATGTTTTGGAGAATTTTTTTTGTTCCAAAATATCTGATGTTTTATAAATTCAAGAGAAGATTAATTATTTTTTTACCATTCTATCCCTATTAAATATAGTAGAGTCATAAATGAATAAACATTTTTCAAGTAATTTAATAGGGATAGTTTAGTCTTTTTATCTCATTTTTCTCTTTATTCTAGGTGAGCCAATCATTTCCTTAATCTGTGTGCACTTACCTTAAAGATCAGATATATAGAACCCGAGGGATTACTACTTAATTAACATGCGGTAATTATTATTTGTTGGGTTCCCTGTGACGGCAGTCATGTACTCATGTTCAATTAATACATCATTATATATAACAAGAATAAAATGAGTTAGGTTAGTGAGTTGTCAAATATTAATTGGAAATGAAAGTCCTTTTCTATATTATCTGATGAACTAAAAAAGTCCTTTTACAAAATCGTCATCACAAACGTGAAGGACATCGACTTTTAACAATTTCCATGGGAACCAAAGTCTGCGAAATATATAATTGAATTCGTTATACAAAAGGCCACAGATCAGAATCAAAGACGACGTCAAGCTTTTTATTTTTTTAGAATAATTAACTAGACCTGGTAAATATTTGTTATATGAACATGTATATCATACTTGGAGGTTTTCGTAATAATAAAAAAGTCAATCTTGTTGCAACAAGCTGTATTTTCAATTGTGAAATCTAGAAACAGAGATATAAAAATATTATTTTGTTAATAAACTAATCGGAGATAACTCAACATCTCAAATTGATCTCAACTGTATGACATAAATTTTAAATTGGTTATAAATATTTTGTTTATTTAAAATTAGTCTTATATGTTTTCATAATTTTTTAAATTGGTCTCAAATCTATTTATGGGAAACAATTTCACTTCATTTGCTATATTCTCAATAGAATAGAGAAAAAAACTTTTCAAGAGTTAATTAATATATGATTTCAAATTTATTGTATTCAGACTTGAAATAAGAAAGATATGATAACTTTACTTATTTGGCTGTGAAATGAGCGATCAACTTTTAGGATCCTGATTTGACCTTCTTTGTTTATTGCCTAACTAGATAGATAAAGACAAAATACTCCTCAAAAGCAATCTGCAACTTTGATTTTGTCATATTTGAACTTGAAAATGAGACAGATATGATCATATGTTCATTTTTTTTTGCCTGAAATAGAATTCATTCAAAAGTAAGGCAAAGCCAAGCACAGTACAAACGAAAACAAAGCAAAAATAACCAACCCCTCCCTAGCATAAGCATCACTAGATAGGATATCAACTAACGTAGTGGGGGTTTGCAACCTATCCAAGAGGACCCATCCACGTGTCAGCCAAATTGGCAAGACAAACAGCTGCCAAGTTAGCGGATCTAGGGATCCAACTAAAGCTACAACCATCTAAGGAACTAGAAACATAAATAAAGTCAACCCAGTGGTTGTTCTAAAAAAAAAGACATAATCAGACTCAAAACAACAATAATTATTTGATAAAACGTCGCAGTGGGCAAAACAAGAAACGATGTCGTGTAAATACCTAACCCAGAAGAAACTCCATCGAGCACCCAAAAACCAGAACCACCCAAGGAAGCCGCTGTGAAATGTCTAGTCCAGAGTTGTCGTCACAGAGAAAGTTAGATCAGATCAACACCGTGCAAGTCTTGATCCAAAACGTCGCCGCCACAAAACCCTAGAAATAAAGTAACAGTCTCATAAATAGAGAGAGACCCTCATGAGAGATATTTTTCAACAGTGCCTAGACGAAGGGGCTACCGCCGTTGTGCAAGAAAATAAAGGAGGGAGCTACCACCGTTGGACACCAATTGAATAAATTATATAAACATATATACGACGAATTAAAACAAATAAAATATTTATGACTAATTTGAGATTTTGAGGTATATATCTATGTGTGTGATATATATATTGAATTAATGTATATATATTTTAATAAGGCTGCTAACGTGAATTAAATGGTGAGAAGCTTACGAAAGTACGCTAAAAGTCGGCAGAGCTGCCTTAACAAAATTCAACACCTTCCTCCACTTATCATAGTATATATAGATGATATCGACAAAACCTCCAAATATACAAGAAAGATAAGATTAAACTTAAACAGAGGATTAAGTCTAATTAAAATGGAGAAGGTTGGGGCTACTTACAAGCTTTTGATTTGCAGTTTATTCATAGCTCTGGTTTGGCTGCCTTGTCAAGTAACTCCTCAAGAAGTTGGTAAGAAATAACGATCATATTCATCACTTAATTAATTTATATATCTATCGTTATTAGTTTTAATTAAGCTGTTAAGTATGTAATTGTTGTGGAAATTAACATACAGAGGACGAGAGTGAGTTCAATTACGTTGAAGGAGGACCGAAGGGACCATCTCGATGGGGATTGATTAAGAAAGAATGGCGAAAGTGTAAAACAGGAAGGATGCAATCACCCATTGATCTGATGAATAAGAGGGTTCATATTAATCACCATTTAGGCCCACTTCACTTTCATTACCATCCTGCCAATGCCACTCTCAAGAATAGAGGTCATGATATCCAGGTCATATATATCTTCATTTTTACTCTTATATACTTATTACCAATTTTTTTTATAAGAAAAAAGTTGAGGTAAGTTGCGCCTCGAGGATTCACCAAGCCACGGCAGGCCTCCAGGCTTTATGAGCGCTTATAGATAGCCTACCAACAAGACCCTCACATCGACCGTGAAAATCGAACTTACGATCTTGTGGGTTATGAGTTGACTCTGGCCAACCTTTGTGCTTACTTATTACCAATTCTCAATTTTGTGCCTAAATTATGGTATAACAGTAATTTTGCCTATTTATAGTAATAATCATTAATCAGTACAATGTATATATATATATATATTGACACACATTTGGAGACAAAATTGGGAACTAGATATATATTATGGTACGTTGATGTGTATTATACATATATATATATATATATATTATTGACACACATTTACCAGCTGTGTAATATTTATTTATAATATACTCATATGATTTATGTTGTTGAACTTGTTTGTTTTAAAATGTTGTGAATGTGAACATGCAGTTGGGATGGGCTACCGGCGCTGGTTATCTTCAAATTAATAATAATGGGATAAAGTATGTACTCAAACAATACCACTGGCATTCTCCCTCTGAACACGCCATCGATTCCAAAAGGTATATAATATATACATTCATCAAATTTTTTTATTTCAATATATCTTATATTATACGACTTCACCCCTTTCTGGTCGTCCATATTTTAAAACTATAGTACAAAATTAATAATAAGAGAAAAATTATTATTTGATCCATTTTTTTTTACTGAATTAACGATTTAGTCCTTCATTTATTTTACATATATATTTGCGTGCCCATTAGGGCACGCAAAGCCTCTAGTATATATATATATGTTTATTGTGAGATTGTGAATAGCTTTTTATTATTTCAGAATACAATAAAAAAATAATTATCAATTATTAATTTTCTTTATATTTAAAATCTTGTAACTATTATAAACTTATATTTTAATAACTAAAGTATAATTCTGGTTTCCTATCTTTTCGTTAAATTGCAAATAAGCTTATTATATATATATATATATATATCATATGTTTTTATATATGTGCTCTCATGTTTATGTAAAAAGTTTCACGTCAGTCTCGTCCCATTTCCATTTTTATTTATATGTAAATGTGACATGAACAACCGACTTATCGAAATGAAAATATATTGGCTACCAAATGAAATTAGAAAGATCAGAAGAAAAAGAATAAGAGACTGGTTTTAAAAAAATGACTGATTTGCTAATATACCTATTATATTCATATTCATCTTCCTCCCAAAAATAAATTGTGAGAGGCTCACATTGAAAAATATCTAATAGAGACCAGACTGAAAAAAATATATATACGTGGAATAAAATAGTATGGGCTAGCCCATGAGCCCAACCACTACGGTTTAATTTAATCCAATTTAACTTGTTAAATAAATAGTGAATTTGAAGTAATTTATTTTAAACCCAATTCAAATGGTGAACACGACTGCTAATAGTCAACTATAATTTTCCATCTTCTTCTCCTCTGACTCCTCTATACATATAACTATATAAGCATAAGAAGTGTAGGGAAACACGAAACAAAAATGTGACATTGAGTTGAGATGTTTCCAATGTTCAATTTAAAATTTAAAATTTTGCTATAACAATACCAAATATTCAATTTTTGCTCCAGGTTTGCTCTAGAGTTACACATGGTGCACGAAAGCAAGGCCGGAGAAATAGCCGTAATTGGAATACTTTACAAGCTTGGCAAACCAGATCCTTTCTTGTCATCGGTAAGCACAAATTAAATTCTGGGTTTCTGTAATTAATTAATTAACGTTAATTTGTTTTCGTCTTAATTTGTGTCTCACTTTTTCATTACGTTGTGGTGCGTAATTATATTGAATTGATCAATAGCTAAGGGATCCTTTAGAAGAACTTAGTGATACAACGGATAAAGAAGTAGCAGTGGGCATAGTTGATCCTTACAGCATTCAATTAAATGGAAACGAGCCATATTATAGATATATGGGTTCCCTCACTACTCCTCCTTGTACTGAAAACGTTACTTGGACCGTCCTTAAACAGGTAATTAATTATTCTAAAAAATTATTATTATGATCCTTATAATCTATTGCTCAATTCTTAATTAATTATTCTAAAAAATTATTATTATGATCCTCAGTTCTTAATATACAAATTTATGTATTTCATTTCTCTATTGACCCTTGTGGGGTTTATTCTCTGTAGGTGAGAACCGTTTCGAAGGATCAAGTCAATTTGCTTCGTGTTGCTGTTCATGATGTAAGTTATGATTTTTTTAACCAGAATAAACTAACAATTTGGTCCATGAAAGATCATCGATCTAATAATTCAGTCCCTAAAAGATTAAAATATATAATTTAATCTTTGAAAGATAAAAACAGAATACTTTCTAGTCATTGAAAGATTAAAACGATATACTATTTAGTTCATAAAAATGACTAATTAGTGTATCGTTTTGATCTTTTAATAATTAAATTGTACATTTTAATTTATTTTTCAAGAATTAAATTGTCACCTCACTAATATTTCCAAAACTAAATTGTTAGTTTACTCTTTTAACTATCTATCATTACCCAAAAAAATTTAAAAGAAATCGAAGATTACAATATTTTATCTTTCATAATAATATAACTAATAAGCATCCATCTTGGTTTAATTTGCAGGAATCAAATACTAATGCTAGACCATTACAACCAATAAACAACCGTTTGGTGGAACTGTATCAACCAAAACATCATTACAACGATTGAAGTTCAGGGCATTCGCTAATGCAAACAATTAATAAATTAGGGAGTGCTTATATATATTGTGTTGAATTAATAATAATGAAAAAACTTAAACTTCTTTATGTACTGTTACAGTTTTAGCCCTTGCATTTGTATCTTGTTTGTGAGGTTCTTATAAATTACAATAAAAACAGGCCTTATGGCTTGTGGGTAAAGTCTATTTAGTATTTACTATATATCTTGTGATGGTGACAATTTCTTAATACACAATATGCTTAATTTATTATGTTATGATTGATGTCATCCCTCAATAATTAGTGCAAATGGAATCTGCTTTCTATTATCCTCCAATCACTACTAAACATACAGATGATTTCATTTTGTGCTTTAGGACATCATGGATGATGTAACTAAAGGCCAATTGTACGTAAAACAACAAAAACATTCCTAATTTAGTTTAAAAATGGTTTAATTAAGGATAACATTACCTGAAAGCTGCTTCTCCAATGAAAAGGAAGGAAGAAAAATTAATTACCTAATAAACTCCAAAACTTAAGTTGTTAAGTAAAAATAATCTCGTATCTACATGTAAAAAAGACATAAGATTCTAATTAACAAGTAGTTGGTTGAAATAATAAATACTCTAATTTTCATAGTTAAGGTCGAGTTTGAGTTTTATATAGGACTTCTCCATTCAAACAAGAATTGTCTTTGGCTAAAATGTAAAACAGACATGATATCATGAAAAGGCAATTTCTCATAAGCATACAGTCTTACAGCTAGCCAGTTAATGCATAACAAGAAACTTTACAAAATGGTTATTTGTGAGGCCAAACCATTTTAACAAGGACTTTCATGATATCATCCATGGTTGGCCTATGCTGTGGATCATCTTCAACACAAGCCTTAGCCAAAACAGCCAAACACAAAGCCTCTGCTAATGGATAATCCTTGAGATTAGGATCCATAAAACCCCTTAATCCTTCAAAACAACCTCCCCCTTCATTATTATTGCATCCACCTCCCAAAAATCCAATGGATTCTCTCACTAATTTCCCATCATTGTTCTCTCTTGCAGAGATTAGTTCAAGCAACACAACCCCAAAAGAAAATATGTCCACTTTCTCATAAACTGAGCCATTCTCAAAATTCTCTGGCGCTGCAATATCTGCTAGCTTACCCCTATACTCTGCTGTTATGAATATATTTCTACTACTAAGGTTTGAATGAACATAAGAAGAAAAAGCACAACATCGTAAATAATGAAGACCTGTGGCTATATCAAAAGCTATCCGTGTCCTTGTGCTCCATGGAAGGGGATTAGATGAATCACACAAACAATCCCTTAAACAGCCATTTTTAGGCCATTCAAATATCAAATAAGACCATGTTAATAAATCAGTATCCCCATAACATACACCAGTTAAGTTCACAATATTGATGTGGTTGATCTTAGAATGTAAATCAATCGCGCGGTGCGTGTCTTCGAGTCTCATCCTCTTGATCATGATCTCAAGATGATGATTATTATTACTATTATTATTCACAATCACCCCCTTATAGACAGAATCATCACTCATCTGGGTGTCTTGGCTGAAATCCTTTGTGGCATTTCTGAGCTCTTCCATGCTGTAATTGACCAAACAGAACTTGATCTCAGCAAGAAGATCAGGAGAAAGACATGTAGCAGTTGAAGAGCCTATGATTGGTGATAAAGCGATGGATGAGGTTGTGGTGGGAGTGAAGGGTTGAACAGTTTCATTACTTTTCCATTTTTTTAAGGTTTTTATGTACAACACACTCACAAGCATTGCCATGAACAGCAGCAAAAGTCCTATGATAGAACCTGCGATGTACAAACTGGTGGGGTCTGAGGATGTTGGTGTCTTTGTCACAGCATGTGTAGGAATGAACCCAGAAGATGATGGAGGAGAAGGAGATTCTGGAATGTCGAGAAGCTTGATTGGAGGATCATCATTTAATGGAATCAACACAGTTGTATCTGGAAACAGAGTTGTGAATGAATCAATGGAATTGGCTCCCCAGAAATCTTCTTCTGAAATCCCAAATTTCTGACTCAATTTACTAGCCTCGTCTCCTTCTATTATGGGGTATGTCACCAGGTGCTTCACCTGTTACAACTTTTAATTCTTTAGGCACATCTAAAAGTAATAATTTAATCGACAAATTTACATACTTCTTGAAGACATGATTAAATTTTTTTTCTTTGAACTTGATAAAAGACTGCCTTAATGAGTCTAAAGCTCATTTACAACCATGTGAGACCAAGACATACATATGTAACCATGTTCAAATTCACAAGTATCAAGATCATCTTTATTGTGCTATATATGCTTTCTACTAGTTTTAATTAAAATAAAATTCAAATTAATTAAGCGGAAATAAATTGATTTTTCAGCATTACATACCTT
Source organism: Chamaecrista fasciculata (assembly GCA_003254925.1). Taxonomy (NCBI): domain Eukaryota; kingdom Viridiplantae; phylum Streptophyta; class Magnoliopsida; order Fabales; family Fabaceae; genus Chamaecrista; species Chamaecrista fasciculata. The sequence continues at coordinate 151,021 of QANZ01000689.1, read as the reverse complement.
CTTGCTAGAGCCAGTGGAATTCTCAGGGCATGCACATCTAAGAGGGACATTAAGCTCAGACCCTGGCTCGGTGATATTAAGGTTTACACGTTGAAGTGTGGCTGATTTGATCAACCCTTCAAAAACCCCACAAGCAATCTCTGAAAACGACGTCGTGTGGTTGTCTTGGAGTTGATAGCTTAAGCTGGCTTGGTAGAACGTGTCAGAGGAACAGTTACAAGTGACAGGAAGAAGAACCTCTTTGCCTGGTTTAAGGATCTGAGATGATGTGAGGTTGTAATTTACCTTAATCACTTCACTGGAATTCATGTGGAAGAGGTTTGAAATGTCCGAAACAGTTTGAAAACGTTGGTTTGATCTGAAAACCAAGAATGTTTTGCATGAATTCTTCTGGGATTGTGTGCAAGTGTACCTTGAGCCTTGGTAGGTGTCTTGGTCTGTGGAACAATTTGAATGGTCGTAGAATTGCTGAGCCTGACCAGAAGTAATTGGACTCATGCACATTAAGACGATAAACCAAAGATAAATCATAATTTCAATGCTTAATTTAATTAATGTTAGCAATTAAGAGCAGAATATATGGAGGTGAATTGTTTGAAGGAGCTAGCTAGCTAGAATGAAAGAGGAGAATAATAAGAGGCTGGTTGTAAAATTTCAAGTGTATTTATTAAGAAAACTCCAAAGAAAGTGGACAATGAAGATGACCATTTGACTTAAAAATCTATTCAGATTTTGTCAACATGTATGTATGTATGTATGGTCAAGTGAAAAAACGAGTCAATCAGTGCAAGAAGGCCGGCTGAAAAAATAAAAGGCAACTTGAAGAATATGGTTTAACTTTATTTTTTCAATATTAAATACTAGGAGCTTTGCGTGCCCGCAAATATGTATGTAGAATAAATAAGGGACTAAATTGTTAACTTAGTAAAGAAAGAGAGACTAAATAGTAAATTTTCTCTTATTTTTAATTTCATAGACTATAGTTTTAAACATGGACGATCAGAAAGGGGTGGAGTCATATAATATAAGATATGTTTCGTGTCTGATTTCGCGTCCAGGTTGTTTCTCTTTTGTGAAGGGCACTTATAGTTTTTACACGTTGCAGATTGTCAACAAACCAACTAAATAGTGCTAATTTGGGATGCTTTTAATTTGATGAATGAACTAATAAGTTAAATCACAATTCATAGTTCACAAGTAAGGAGTAAGGACACACGATGTGTGTTGACCTGAATTACAAATGCAGGGTCCACATTTCAGAATGAAAAGATATCTTGGGTCGTGTGATTGAGTCCATTTTTGGATTACGATATTTGGGCCTATCTTAATGGTCATGCTCAATTTCTGGATAGCGAATTTTTGTAACGTGTTTATTAATAGGGGTGTACACAAAAACCCAGCCCGGCCCAAGATACCCCTATTTTTTAATATTTTTTTTTACTATACATTTATATTTTATACTACTAAATATTTTTTAAATGGTAAGAAATATATATATATCTATTATTATTTTTATCAATTTTATATTAAAAATATACATAAAATATATATTTAATCTTAATTAAATCAACATTTTTTTAACAATTAAGTCAAATTAAATATCTTTATTAATAAAATCATCATTAAATTGACCTAAAATTAATTGTTTTACCAATATATACAAATTAAAATATATATAAAATAAATAAATAAATTTAAAAAGAAAAAAATTGGCTTGGGCGACCCCGGGTCTCGGGCCGACTAGAAACCCGACCCGACCCGTGTACACCCCTAGAGTTTTACTTAACAAAATCAACTCAACTCAACAATTTTTGCCACATGCCGATGTATATACTTGAAATTATATTTTAGAAAGGCCAAAGTCCTATTTTGGTCCCTCAGTCATGTTCAATGTTCTAAATTGGTCCTTCAGTTATTTTTCGTTCCTTTTTTGTCCCTCGATTTTTCAAAATGTTGCACCGTTAGTCAGCACTTTTCATCCACTTTTTCCATTATAAAAAAAGAAAAATAAACTTTCATCCCGCAAAAGTTTTAGTTTTTTTACATTGAGGTCATTTTCCTTATATAATAGAATTAAAATGTAAGAAAAACAAACAAATGGACAATTTTAATAGATTTCACAGGAAAAAAAAATAAGGACGCAGCTTCATCATCTTCTACTTACTATATTTCATCATCATCATCTTCTTCTTCTACACAACACCACCGCTGGCTTCATCATCATCATCATCATCATCATCATCATCTCTTCTTCTTCTCCTGCTGCTGTCGTCGCCGGTCGTCTTCTCTGCAAACTTTCCGGCGACGACGATGAAGAAGAAGAAAAAGAGATGACGATGATGATGATAGATAGATAGATACTAAGTAGAAGATGATGAAGCTACATTATTATTTTTTTATGGGTAAAAATTACACAAAAGGGCTATGTGGTTTGTCCCATTTTCAGATAGGGTTCCTATGGTTTAAAAAGTGACAACTTGGGGCCTTGTGGTTTCCTCCGTTAGCAAATAGGGTCACAGGTTGGGCCTTTATTTGCATATTGTTGGAAATCATTTGTTCCCGTCTGGATTGCATTTCTTGGCTTTTGATTCAATGTTTGGAAACAACTCCTGTGTTCTTAATCTATGGGATGCAGTAACTACAAAATGTGAGAATACGTTGTTGGCTAGACTCTGTACATTTCCCCCTTTTCCGCGTCATGTGTTTTTTCTTTCTTTTGACAATTTGTTCTGTAACTGTTTTCAATTCTTGGATCTCATTTAATGGTGGCGGCGACGGATGTACATGGCTTCGGCGTCGGAGAGAGAGAGTCATGGCTGGTAGTGGCGGCGGCGGTAGAGGAGGAGGAGAGTGTGTGTTGCAGGGAAGAAGAAGAAGAAGAAAGCAATGAAAAAGAGGGTTTCAATCCGCTTTTTTTTTGGATTTTGGTTTGAATTGCAAAAAGTCCCCAGTTTTTTTTTAATCTTTTAATAGAAAATGTTCAAATTACAAAACAGTCCACCTTAAAGTTTACTCCGTCAATTTAGATGGAAAAAACCACCTCTGACCCTATTTGCTAACGGAGGAAACCACAAGGCCCCAAGTTGTCACTTTTTAAACCACAGAGACCCTATCTGAAAATGGGCCAAACCACATGACCCTTTTGTGTAATTTACCCTTTTTTTATTTTGTGTGAAATATACTAAAATTGCTTATTTGTTTGTTTTTCTTATGTTTTGATTTTATTATATAAGGAAAATGACTTTAATGTAAAAAAACTAATTTTTCTTTTATGAAAAAACTAAAACTTTAGGGGGATGGAAGTTTATTTTCCTTCTTTTCTTTTAACGGAAAAAGTGGATGGAAAGTGCTGAGGGACTAACGGTGCAATATTTTGGAAAACCGAGGGACCAAAACGGAAAGGAAAATAACTAAGGGACCAATTTGGAACATTGAGCATAACTAAGAGACCAAAATAGGACTTTGGCCTTAAAATAATGAGGAAAACAATTTGTTTATCAAACTCAAACATTATTGGTCAAAGCGTCATTTTGGTCATAAATGTATGCTCTAATGTTCATTTTTGTCTATTTTGTTTCAAAATATTCAAATTGGTCGTAAATGTTGACAAAATGATTCATTTTGGTCATAAATATTGGTAAAATGTTTCATTTTGGTCCCAAACTATTGAATTTGGTCATATTTTTTTTCCGTCTCTCATTTCAAGTTCAAAGAACTTGTTAAGAGGAACTCGTATCTTTGAATTCGTTGCATTTGAATTTGAAACGAGCGAGATATAATCAAATTTGCTAGTTTGATCATGAAACGAGAGGTCTACTTTTAGGACCAATTTGACCTCGTTTGTTGATAGCCCCAACTGGATAGAGAAAGTATTCTTCGAGAATACATAGCTTTAAATTCGTCACGTTTGAATTTGAACATTTTATTAATTTATATGTTTGTTTGAACATATTATTTTGATTAATTTATAATTGATAAATTATATCGTTATCATATTATTAGCATGTTTACTGTGATAACAGTCCTTGATTAATTATGTGATAATTAGTCTAAATTGTCCCTAGTCGATCATTCTCGTGGGAACGTGAATGAACCAAGACCAGCATGGCCTCGATGTATAGAGATACACGCATGTGATGTTTCTCGAGAGTCATGGTGCAATTTTGTAATGGGTTACAAATTGCTGGACCGACCCGGAGAGTCCTGCATGGGTTTAATCATAAGCTAGTCTCTCCTGTACACCTGTCACGATGCCCTTAGACCTGAGGTCTTGACTATTCCGGCATTGTAGATGTCGAACTTTGGCCTAGTCCAACGTTGCCCGTAACAGGGTAGCCATACAGGTTAGGTACGAGTTTGGTTGTTTACCGTGCTGAGGAATGTGGTTGACCAAGAAGGAATTTTGTCCCTCATTAAGATGAGAGATATTTAACTGGTCCCCTCGATGAGTCTGTCCAACGAATGTGTGGCCACACAGGGAAATGGGACTAACTCAAGGAATCGAGAAAGTTGTGGTTTGGAATAAAGTTGATTTTCCCATGCCTTATCCATGACCAACATATCGTGTGACAATAGGGATTATGACAAGGTAGTACTAAGGTTAAATCGGTTTTGTTAAAACGATAACTCACGTGTTTTGGGTAGTCGTGATGGCTTGCTAGAGTCCGCTCTCGACTTGTGAGTCATAGGGATGACTTGCTGCCAACTTCACGTGAGGTCTGCTGGGTCACACACGAGCAGGATCAAGATACCATAATGGGACACAAATTATGGTTAATTCGTGAGTCACTTTAGTGACACGATTTAAGACAAAGTTGAATGTCTTAGGACATGAAGTCTTGTCTTAAATAATATCTATGTTATGATATTTAAATTTGTTAGACAAGTTTAAATATATTAATTGTTAAATAGTTAATTTGATTAATCTATTTACAATTAAATTCTTGTTTAAAATATTAGGGAATAATAAATTAAATAAGCTCCCTAAAAGTTAGGGGATTATTGATTTATTAAATTCTCCAATATTAGGATAACAAGGCTTGAGGGTGGCGCCTCATGCTCCTTGATTTTAATTAATGAAAATGTTTTGTTAATTAGAATCAAGATTTGAATTTGAATTCAAGATTTGATTTTGATTTCAAGATTCAAATTTTGAATTAAGATACTAGGGTAATATTTTAATTCAATATTGTTAGGGAATTAATAAGTTGGTTATAACTTCCTAAGAGTTAGGGTTGTTATTTTGATTTATAAAATTCCCATAAAACAATTAGGGAATGACGCATTGCTTGGTGGGTCCATGTGCAAGATTTGATCTTGCATTTTGAATCTCAAGATTGCAGTTTGAATTCAAATTAAGATATTAATGTAATATTTTAATTAAGAATTCAAGTCCTAAATTATAATATTAAAGTAATCTTATAATTTTATAATTTGATAATTCACTAATTTAGGGATTCCCTAATTATAATTATCAATTCCCTAATTTCAAATACAACTCTATAAATATGCTAGGCCAAGTCGACTTGCACACTCATTCATTCAAGGAGAGAGAAAAATTCGACTTACCCTAGTTTAGAGAGAGAAAAAGTCGACTTTCTCAAGAGAGAGAGAAAGCTCGACCTAAACCCTAATATTTTAGGGCTTGAGTGTGATCAAGTTATTGGTCCTTTTGTGCGCCACTTTTCTTGAGAGTTCAAGAATTGTTCTTGAACATTCAAGAACCGTAGATTGGGTTCCTGTATTCTCTTGGAGAAGAGAAGGAGGCTAGCACTTGGGTATCTGCCAAACTGCTCGTGTGGATTACCGGCAGAGGAAGGACACATTCGAGTGGACTTCTCGGATTCGCAAGTTGAAAGCTATCGATTGATTTTTAGGTATACCTCTTCTCTTACTAGAATAAATGCAATTAGTGGATCCCGGAAGGGAATTATAGAGTATGCGATTTTAAAGGTTTTTTTGTTTTTCCGCTGTGCTCGTTCTATAATTTTCCAACAAATAAAATATTTTATAAATATTTAGGATCAATCTAAACATTTTGAAACACAATGAACAAAAATAAACATTAGAAAAAAGTGTAAATATTTAGGCCAATAGTTATTAGAATCCTACGATTCACGATTCGAATCCTACGATTTGATTCGATTCGGCATAAAAAGATACTTATCGTTAAATGAATCCTTTGATGTCCTGAATCGATACGATACTCATTGGAACCATACGATTCGCACAAGAATCGCGAATCGAACGATTCCAACGATTCAGAAGAGTATAGTAAAACAAAGGCTGCAATGTTAAAAGAACAAGGCTGATTGCAAAAAAAATGTTAAAACACTGAAGTAGTAACAACATAGCATAATTTCATAGTCATAATCTTATGTGAGTTTAAAGAAAGCGAGAAAGCGGCAGTCAAATTCAAGATACTAGTGAACAAAACATTGGAGATGATGAAGGGAGTAATGAAGAGGAAGAAGAGAATGATGATACTAGTGATAGTAGCGATGTTAATCTAGATGAATAGGACTATAAAATAATTAATTTAAACTTTATTTTGTTAGTTTTGAGTTATGAATTATGAGTTACAAGTTCTTTTTTATTATGATTTGTCATTTATGACTTTATGTGAGACTTATATAATTTTTTGTTATTGATATATTATACTTTAGCCTATTTTTCATTATATTTCTGAATCGTGCCATTCGATATGATTCACGATTCAAAAATTAAAAAAAAGTGTAAATTTTATAAAAGAAAGAAATAAATAGTGAGAAAGAGAATGAAGAGGCAATATGTTGCCGTAAAAAGGAAAAGAAAAAGAAAAGCCAATAAGCTTTTAACCCAATTGAAGCTCGAGGTCTGAAACGCCGGGAAATTTCGTATACTGTGTAAGCCAAATCCGGCGTCAATCTCTTTCACTCCAGTAGTTTCCAAAATCACATATGCGAGATTCGTGTATAAGCCATTCTCTTTCGTTTTTCTCTATTTGGCTTAATCTTGTCTCTTAAGGTTTCCCTTTGTTTCTCGGAAGATTCGGCGCACAAGCTTATTCCGCCGTACCTACTCGACACTCCCATTTCCTTTGTCAGTGAATAATTGTGCTTAAATACGGGTTAGTCTCATCCTCTGTAATCTTCTCCGGTGACATTTTGGCTTTTGAACCTTTCTTAACTCTGCATTATTGCGAAATCATCTATCTATGTTCTTATTATCTTAGGGTTTGGTTCCAATGATTTGGTTGTACTCGGTTCCACATTTTCTGCATTCTGCGTCTGTTACTTTCCGTTACTTTGGACGGGCATCAGATTTTCATTGTATACAAGTAATCTCTTTGTGACTTTAATGTATCAGCCTATATCTTATTTTCCGTGAGATACCCACTTGGTCGAAGTTTGAACGTTTCTCTGAAGAGTCAGTTGTGTGTAGAAGCTATTTTGGAGTCTGAATTATTTCTGCTGGGGCAAGCTATAACTGCTCTGATAGTTGAGTCATAAAGCTTGCTTGACTTGTGTATAATAAATGATCGTTTTACCATGGGATAGGTATGAATATTTAAATTTTGATATTAGATTGGATTAAAGGAAGCAAAATCTATCTCTTGCTGTTTGCCATTATTGAATGTTTGGACTAAGGGTTGGAATTTGTTTGCTCATGGATGGATGGGTTAATAAATATGTATTAGTGGCATGTAGATTAATTTATTTTAGTTGCATTTGTATTTCAGATAAACATATTCCTGTAATCTTATGGTTCTAAATTTCTTTTTTATATTGGTCTTACAATGTACAGCTGAATATATGGCAAATTCTTCAAGTTCCAGTCGTAAGACGAAGGTGGATGAAAGCAACAATGGGAGGCATCTCAGGGATATAGGCCCAGTGAAGTCAGGTTCTCCTGTATCGGATGCAACTGTTCTCCGAAGGTCTTCTAGAGAAACTTCATCTAAGAATACTACACCTAGTCCTTCAAGTATTCAGAAGTCTGAGCGACATGGAAAGCAGACATCACTAAGTCCTGTTGTCAAAAAGAAATCTGAAAATTGTGAGAACCAGAAGGATCCAAGTCCTCTTAGGAGATCAAAAAGATTTATGAGCCCCTCCTCTTTGGCTTCTTCAGATTCTAAGAGCATGGACACATCAACATCAAACCAGAAGAAGGATAAAAAACATAAGAGTGTGCAACAGTTAACATTTGAAGCTAAGGAAGTAAGTGAAGACGAAGAGCACGATGCAGGAACTTCTCAGGTAAAAAACAAGAGAATGAATGCTCGTGATTACCGGGCTATGCTAAAGAGAAAACCACAGATAGGTAAATAGCCTATTGAATAGTGTTATTACTCTTCTTTCATTTTGTCCAAAAAAAAAATCTTCTTTCAGCTTTATTGTCCTTTACTTATTACTGTGTATGGCCTACTTATGCAAATGTAATGAAAGGCAATGATATTTTGGTTCTTAATGATACAATATAATCACTTTGTTAAAGACAGTGTTTGAATGTGCTCATAATAATATGTGGCTAGTTTTGCTTTCTAGTACTTCTGTGATTTCCTAATTGTTTACTTGTGGAAATATAAATAATCAGAAATGTTGATGAGTAACTACTCATGGTTATTGTTGTTTATTAGTTGATTAATTTTATTTTCTTGGTTTACAGATTGTCCAAAGGAGTCAGTGAACTTTTCTACTACTAAGGTTAGTAGAATCTGTTTTTGTACTCACACACACAAATATATATATTCCACCTCCTTTAAAGAATTTTTTCCACCATTTGTTTTTATACTATCTACTAGGGTTATAGATCTGAAAAGATCATTTTTTTTTTTGGTTTATTAGGATTATAGAAAAGCTGTAAACACTTATGTCTACAAAGGAAAGTTTTGCAGTGCATACCAAATTTAACTCAAATCAATATTTAGCTTGCACGTGTTTAAAGTTATTTTAATAGCTACTAACTTTTTTATAAGAAAATAAAATTTTCAGAGATAGAAAGATACAAAGGAATGCAAGGAGGGCAAGTAATCTGCTCCATAAAACGCAACAAAAGAAAGGACAAATGAGATGCTACATCAATAGTTCCTTCCAGTCTCTTTGGAGGTCCGTAATTGAAAGTTGAAACCCCCCTAAACAATCCATAATGAGATCAAGAAAGTAATTCTGTCCCAAAGAAAGTTAGGCGGAAGGCGTCTATTGTTATATTTTATTAACTGCTAATACATATAGTATTAAGAAATCTCCCTGCTAGAAAATTACAGAGGGAACCAGAATCTAGAAATTAGAGAGCTGATCTGGTGAGAAGTGCACTTTGTGGCTATAATGCTTGATGCCCTGTAAAATAAACAATTCCCTGCAAGCTTAAGTGATGTACTGCCTTAAAACTAGGTATGATCAAACTATGCATACCTAGTGGGTGCCCGTAAATTGTACTATTTGGATCTCTGCAAAAACTAGCAAGTAAATGGGTGTGAGTATGAGGATTTTTTTAAAGAAATTTATGAGTCTGGATTCCTGGATGTGTCAGGGATAATTGTAAGTATTTATATATATATATATGTATATGTACATATAAATAATGGACAAAACTTATCTTCAGTTTCCTATATATTTGCCCTCAGTTTGACATGTGCTTTTTTACTCCACATTATCAAACTTTTTTTTGGATACTGTTCAGTAACAGTAAATCTAATTTTGTCCTTCTCTTTCTCTCTCCAACCCTTCTTTGCATCATCCTCTTTCTAACCTATCGTTGAGCATGACCACTCTTCTCCTTCCACACCCTCTTTGCACTGTCCTTTTCAACGTGAAGAGAACTTGAAAATACCCTTTGCTCTAACTTGATCAATAGGTGGCCTTTGAAGGTTTTTCAGCGATTAAATCTCCCAAAAAGTTGGGTTTACTATAATTTGAGCCTTAGACTCACTATATGGATTGATATTTAAGTTAATGCTTGAAAGTAGGATGAATATACAATTTACTCCAAAAGACCCAGAGATAGACTCATCAAGGATATGCTTGATGGAGTTGTGATCCAAGAGATTGGCTTCCTTCTATTGAGAAGTTTTTTGGATTCTATTCAAAAGAACCATTGCAAATTTCTTCTTCTCTTGGTAAGAGCTTCAGAGAGGATGACAATGCAAAGAGAGTGGAAAAGGAGAAAAGTCTTCAATGTTCATTAATGGGTTGGGGAGAGAGAGAGAGAGATAAAAGTGGGTTTAGTGTTACTAAACAATGTGGATAAAAAGTTGGATGATGTGGTTTGAAAAGCCACATGTCACTTTTTAAGAGTATAACTTGAGGAGAAATACATAAGAAAATGTATATAAGTTTTGTGGAAATATGCAAAGATAGAACACGTTGGTGTCAGTTGATCCATATAGCCGACCCTATCTAGTTTTGTCTATAAGTTAAATTATAAATGTAATGTTTGAACTTTATATATAAACACGTTGTAGAATTATAAAGGTAGAGAATATTTTGTGTAAGTTGTAGTAATTTAATGTTGCATTCATATTAATGATTTAATTATTATTTATATATTTTTGTATGGTTATAAATGACAAAAAGTGATAAAAATAGATTTAAAATAATAAAAATTAATTAGTTTTATTATTTATCCGAGTGTTTGAGTATTGGGATTCGACTATTTGTAGGCTTTGGGTGTGGGGATTGATGTTGCATTCAGTAATCTAGGATTGTGAGAAGCAGATCTGCATACTTTGTCTGAATGATCTAGTTTGTCAAAGAACTAACAAAAAACCGTGGTTTGCTACTAAGGATTATGCCGGGATCTCCATGGTTGACGAATGATTTGGTTAGTTGAGTAGTTTTTGAGTGGTTTGGTAGGTTTGTCTCCTATTGTAGTGATGGTTTCTGGTAACTTGGCTACCAGCCGGTCTAGGCGAACTTCTTGGATCGTCTTGCAGTCGACCCGATGTTGACCCAGATCGAGCCAGCAGTTTTAGACAAGCTCGTAAACCGTCCGACCTGCCTAAGTAGATTTGTTCTCTTCCAACTTCCACTGAACTCACTGAGCAGAAACCAGATTCCATAGAAATGAAGGAGGATCATGAAAGAAGGAGAAGAACGCAGATCGGTGATGGTGAGAATGCAAATACATGATGGCAAGAATGCAGATACGACAAGAATGATACTTTGATTTAAGGCCTTTTGTGACTTGATGAAGGAATAAATGCTTTTGAGAGTGTGTTGTAAGAACTTAGAAGATGGAAAGTAATAAACGTGGAAGATAAACAGAGGAAATTGGTGGAGGTAAGAGGAGGCTTGGTGGGCGTTGAAAAGTTGAAAATTTGATTAATTGAATAGGCATGGCCACATGGGTCTTGTAAAAATTAAAGAGCCACCAGAAAAATAAGAAATGATATTTAGATAAAACTTTAAATATAAATATATAACTATATATATTATATATAATAGAATTAATGTCATTAAAAATGTGTGTGTATATATATATTATTTATATATGTTAGATGCTGTGTAAATTAATCCTAATATATATTTTTGTAATAAATTTCCGTATATTATTAAAAATGTAAATCTGAATATATGATTCTACTTTTTCTAAGTAAATTTCCTATTATTATATAATATACAACTATACTCTTTACTCTATGTTTCCTTCAAACTAATATTTTAATTTTTTCATTATAATAAAGATTAATATAATATTTTATTTTATAATGATTAAACTTTTAACTTAAGAATAATATTTATTTATTTTCCTCTCTTATAATATTTATAATTTAATTTTTACTTAATAGTATATATGTGTATATTATATATATATATATTTTATTTGACCAATTCAGCAATTGAACTAGTAAATCGACGGTTGAACCAGTGACCCAATGTCTTGAGTCTTTGATAAGTTTGATCACCAGTCCTGGTTTTTAAACTTTGGATGGGAGCACAGAGCACCATTAATGGATAGTTTGTCACATAGGGATTCCATGGTGGAGATACTTAGCAATGGCAGCAAGTCTGTTGCGAAGGCTTAGGATTCATGTTTGGGATTTGTTTGCATAGGAGTTATGGAGGGCCTGTCCATGCAGTGTGTTCATTTTCAACAGCAGTTACGGTTGAGGCTATGGTTGTATCCACCAAAGTTAGGAGGGCTTCTTGAATTGACTAGTATTGACGAAACCAGTTAGGGAAGGCAATACTAGTTATAGTAGGTGATGGAGTAGTTCCATCAAGGTGGCCATAAAGATTGTGACCACGCATGAGCATTGAGACTTGAGCCTTCCGAATTGAAGTTGTGTTGGCCAGCAAGCTTAATAGGCAATTGTGTGATTGGGTTAAACTGGACAGCAGTTGTGGTTGTTTCGGTGGTACTGCCAGCATTCATGACAACTGGTGCAGGGTTGTTGTTTGGTGAGGCCATGGTTGAAAGTTTAGGGAAGATAATAGTGAAGAAGGAGGATCAGGCTGCTGTTACGTTGGGAGCTCTGGTACAATAAAAAAAGGCTGAGAATGATAATTGTATATTAATCTGCAGAGTAGGGTTACATGTATACAAGGAGATCTGTAAAATAAGTCTGAACAGATTTACCAAACATTAGAAGCCTAGAATAGCGGAACTAAACTCTTAAAATAATGATGCTAATTTAAATTTAAAATACAAGCTATATTTACAACTTAATATTTAAAAAATGATTTCCTACTTTAGAGGATATGCAGCGGCTCTTTAGGGGCTAGGGTACTTTAGTTTAATAGGAACATATTACCTAACCCATATTCTACCATAGTACATCTCTTCTTATATAAGAAGCACTGGTAGATGTACTTGTATGTCTTATCCAAAACAAAATGATATTGGGAACAATAATTTTGGAAAAATCCAGGAGAGCTTTTTTTAAATATTGTGAATTCATGTCTGGTTTAGGGAATTTAAATTTTTAGTTGTCCTGTACAACTGCTGTCTTCCAATAAATGGTGAGGCAATAAGGTTTTTCCTGCTTCAGGACCTTGTATTTTTCTTCTATCAATGCAGTACCTGTTTTGATGCTTAATTCATAGTCTAAAATGTAATCAAATGTTCTAGTCTCCATGATCAGTTTCTGTTTATGCGATTGTCTCTTTCTAAAACATTTTGTTTGTTTATATTTAGCCTGTCATTAATATTATATTAGTTTGTTATTTGCATTAGGATAAAGGTGAAATTGAAGCTAGTATCACTGCAGAAACTTTCAAAAACGACATTGGCTGCATGCCTCAAAAGGAATTTTCTGCAAAGATCCCAACTGATGATGAAAAAACATGTCTCATTTGCAAGCATGGTGGGCGGCTCCTGTGAGTAACCTTTCTATATGTTTTGTCTGTTCTTGTAAGTGTTGTGTATCATAACCATTGTACTATGCATTATAACACTTGTAAATTGACTTGATTTTTTTCTGTTCAGTTGTTTATTTTTCTTGACCCTTTGGTGTCTGATGTGTGCTGATTTTAGCTTGCATGCACAATATGCATGGTCATTGGAAGCCCTTCTTTCATGCTGAGTATTTAAGTGTTCAATGTGTTTTTAATTGGATTATCAGATTAGGTTTATAGTTAACGGGTGATTCAAAAGAAGAGCTTATAAGTGATTGAATGTGAATTATATGGACAATATTTTTGCAGACAGCTAAAAAGTTGAAGTAATTTGTTAATAAGATTGAGATTTGAGATGAACTACACATTTAACACCTGAATCTTTTTATTTATCATTCTATTACTCTTGCCTCTTGTTTGTTTTTATGGATGCTACCTCACTACAACGACATGGATGTATTGATTCAATGTACTATTTTTCTGGTGTGTTGTGAGCATTTGCAGGAGTATAGTTTATTCACTAGTGTGTTTTCATGAATCATATTGCCACATTTATCAGATATTACACATTCTCCTTGTGTATCTCTTTGACAAGTGAACAACACTCCATCAAAGCCAGTAAATGCATACTATGTTATCTTAAGTTTATCCTGCTTGATTGGGTGGTTCAGTGCGTGATTTGACTTCCTTGCACAGGTTCTGTGATGGAAAAAGATGCAATGGATGCTACCATCATTCTTGTCTTGAACCTCCAATGATTGATGCTCCCCTTGGCATTTGGCACTGTCATCTTTGCTCGAGGAAGAAGATAGAGTTGGGTGTATATTCTGTGTCTGAGGGAGTAGAATCAATTTGTAGGGTCAAAGAAGTTGAAGCATTCATTGATAATGGTAATGCATAATGATAAAATGTCAGTGTTTGAACTTTCTTAATTTCTCATGTATTTTCACTTATAATCTTTAATCAATTAAATATTTTGGATTTTTTAATCTTATATGCTGCTAGTTTGTGGTGCACACTGTGGTGTTGGCATTAATTGTTTTTCATATGATATCTGATCTAGGATTGACAACTGAGAAACAATTTCTTGTAAAGTATAAAGGCCTTGCCTATGTTCACAGTCGTTGGGTCCCAGAAAATCAGTTACTTCTTGAAGCGCCATTTCTGCTTGAGAAATTTAATCAGAAAGATCAGGTCTTTAAATTCTTATCTCTTCTTTTGCAATTCATGTTAGGTGAACTAGTAAAGTAAACTTTACGGTTACGTTTGAATCTGTGTATATTGCTGAGAGTTTCATTATTACTTCAGGCACTATGTTGGAAGACAGAATGGAGCATACCTCATCGTTTGATTCTGAAGAGAGCAATCTATGCCAAACAGAATGGTGATAGCAGGGGTGGCCTTGCTGTTGATAACTTGGACTGTCATTATGAATGGCTTGTGAAATGGCGTGGTCTTGGTTATGAACATGCATCATGGGAGTTGGATAATCTTTCATTTTTTAGTTCACCTGAAGCTAAGAGGCTTATCAAAGACTATGAAGATCGTCGTCGTCAGAGGGAAAAGAGTGTTTCTTTAAACCCCAAAGTAGACAAGGTGCCCTTTATTATCAAAAGTTTGACATTTCTATCCTCATTATATAGGGATCATATTGGGATGGCTTTAAAAACATCAAATTGAAAAAAAATTATTTTGAAAAGACTCTCTGAGATGGGATTGTGTGTAAGTGGGTCACATTAAATAGAAAAGATAGTGGACGTCATTCACATTACATGGTTTAATTTTAATACGATGGTGTTATGAAGTTTGGGCAAAAAGAATTAAGTTACATCAGTAATATTACTGCTCTTTTAACTTGAGATATTATCCTTGAGTTTGAACCCTGTTTTGGCCTAATCAAAATAAACCTTAGCTCCTCTACTAATATTATGGTCTTCTTATCTTCTCAAAAGTCTTGATCATTGTCTCGATTTGATGTTAATTAACTGCAGAAACTAAGCCATGCAAGTTTTGTTAGCAAATTATCTCAGATGCCGGGTGGAGTTAATCCTGGACTTGGGAACAGTAATTTAGATGCTGTTAACAAGCTACGTGAGCATTGGCACAAGGGTCAGAATGCTATCGTAATTGATGACCATGTGAGCATGAATATTTTATGTATTTTATTTGTGCCTTTCAATATGTACAATTTAGTTTTATAAATTCCAATCTGGTTATTTGTTTATTCATTTTCATATATAAAAAGATGATCATGGAATAGGAATGACTATCAAATACGGCATTTTTTTTGTTTTTCTTTTTCATTACTGGACTTTATTGAAATTTTAACCAATCTGATTATTTAGCTGGTTTTGTTGTATATTACTTTGTTTTGGGATTGTACAATTTATATCTTCTTGTCTCGGTGGTAGAGCCAAGAGCCATTCAAAGTTTTGTTTTAGTAATTGTGGATTTTAGCGTTTTTAGAACTTATTTCTCGGGTTAAATGAATTTTGCAGGACAGAATCGTGAAAGTGGTTTCATTTGTTTTATCATTGCAATCTGATACCTATAGACCTTTTCTCATAATTTCAACTTCTGCTGCCCTCGGATATTGGGAGGATGAGTTTTCTCGTTGTGCACAATCTGTCAATGTTGTTATTTACAATGGAAGCAAAGAGATCCGTAAAAGCATTAGGGAACTAGAATTTTATAAGGAAGGAGATTATCTGCTGTTCGAAGTACTTATAGTACTTCCCGAGATCATCATTGAGGTGCGCAAAACAAGCTAGTTCTACATTGTTGAATGTGGGAGTGTTAAATTCATTTTTCTTTTGGGGGGGGAGGGGTGATTATGTATGAATTGTGATTCATTTGGACTCATTCCTGCCCTGTTTCTCTTGTTTTATTATTTATTCCATTAAAAACTGAATAGTGCTTACGATCATTTAAGTAAATTGTGATGCTTGTTAATTTATTTAACGTTATTCTGCAGGATATAGATGTCTTAAGAGGCACAAAATGGGAAGCAATCATTGTTGATGAATGTCAGTGCTCTAAGATCTCTTCTTATTTGGAACATATTAAAATGTTGAAGACAGATTTGAAGATTCTTCTTCTTAGTGGGCAGCTAAAGGTTTTTTCATTTGCTTGTTTAGGTGTCAGTTTTTCCCTAATTCAAATGTTCTGTTTCCTAATATAGTCTTTTTGGGTTTTGCAGGATAGCATTACAGAATATCGTGATATTCTGGCTCTTCTTGATTGTCAAAGTTACAATGAAGATAATGATGACTTGACTTGTAATATTCTGGCTATATTGAAGGATAGGCTATCAAGTTATGTTGCATATAAATGCAAATCAGACTCCTTTAGGTTTGTTGAGTATTGGTTTCCCGTAAAGATATCCAATGTGCAGCTTGAGCAGTATTGTGCTACTTTATTTTCAAACTCTTCAACACTTCGCTCAACATCAAAAAGTGGTGTGGTTGAGGTTCTTCGTGACATTCTTGTTACTCTCAGGAAGGTAAGTTTGAACTCCGCATTTTTTTTTTGGCCGAAAAGTTTGAACTTTGCATTAATTGCATGGCAAGAGATTAAAGATGGATTTATGAGTTTAGTTTAATATCTAGATGTGTTATTCTTCAATGTCTTGGTTACACATCTTCATTATGATTAAATATGAGTCTGTTATGTTATGGACCTGTTGACTATGGCATTTTGACATGTCTTATGCTGAATGTCTGGGTTACACATCTTAATTAGGCAGTTATTATACATTGGTATTGGTCCCTTGTCAGCCTGGAGTGTGAGATTTTTTTACATAAACTCTTGCATTTAAATTGTAAAAATGGGTGCATGCTTGATTGATCTTTGGGCCGAAATGGATTTGAATCAGATTAATGTCTTATATTAATTTGAAATAATAGTTGGTTTAAATTTAAATTTAAAAATTCAGTGCATGGTTGATTGGTTGTTGAGCGGAAGTGAATTTGAATTTGATTAGTTGTCATATTAAACTGAAATAATCATTGGCTTAAAATCTTCTGATGTATGTGCTTTGAAGCTGATGTAGTTTCCCTACATAAGTATAAAAGAACAGTTTGATTTCAAAATCTTCTGATTTATTTATTGTTGATTTGCAGTTCCTTTACTTTCCAATTTAACTTCTATGTTCCAATTTGTTTGAGTCACTGCTGGCAATACATTTGAGTGCTAGTAGCTAGCTGTTAGATGGTTCTAAATTTTCCTAATGTATTCATTTTTCATTTTTCTTTCTTTTTTCCCCCTTGTGGTATCCTATGACAGTGTTGTAATCATCCATATCTTGTTGATGATTCTCTACAAGCTTTGCTTATCAAAGGTCTTTCACCGGGTGAGTTCCTCGATGTTGGAATAAAAGCAAGTGGCAAGCTCCAAGTTCTAGATTCAATGCTCACGGAATTGAAAAAACAAGGTTCTAGGGTACTTATTCTTTTTCAGGTAAATATTTTGTGGACTATCGTCCTGAAAACTTTAGAAGTGTGCTTATTCAATTTTTTGTGATATTTTGAGTTCTAGATTTGTCTTGAATATTATTAGTGTTTCTAAGAAATTGGGCATTGTGTTAATACTTAATAGGTGACGTTGTGTTTATAATGGAATGTACTGTTGAAACACGTCTGTAGTCTTGCGTTGAGACGTAGCATAATCTAGTACAAACTACAAAGTAGAATAAGACAGCAAAATATCTTGGCAATGATTTATCTATATCTTTTATATTACATATGTGATAGATGATTGTATTATGTAGAATTTCAAGACAAAATTAGTTACCTTTAGTTGACAACTTGACATAGTATAATCTAGTACGAAGTAGAATAATACAGCACTATATGTTGACAATAATTTATCTATATCTTTTCAATTACATATCCGGGATAGATGATTGTATTATGTAGAATTTCAAGAAAAAACTAGTTACCTTTGGCCGCATATTTCTAGTTTTTCTATTTAGCTTGGTTGAGATTGTTATTCTTTCGGCTTGGATATTCAAAATTATTTTTGTATTTAACAAGCATGCTATGGTGTTATTGGCTTATTGTTGCACTAATTACCTAGATAATTTGTTTTGGATGAATGACTGCTTCATTCTCTGATTGTCTCTTTGTAGAAATATGATAGACGATATTTCTATTTCATGAAATGAAGTTTACATACATATTTATAGACTTAGGAACACTCAACATCTAAGTACTTTGTACTCTTAATAAATGCTATGTACAACCAACAATTAACATAATCAACACTCTTCTATTGTTGAACTTGTATGGTTTATTAGATAAAATTTTATGATTTCTATTCACCTTGTACTCTGGAAAAAAGTTCCTAGAGAGTTGACATGATAATATTAATATACAAATGGTTCTGTGTTTCTAATATCTAGATTATTAGGAAAGAATGAGTAGTGACAGAGTTGAAGAACTTTGACATCCTACAGTTATACAAAGAGAAACTTTGTAGAGAGGGGAGAATTCTATGACCCTACAGCTTCCATGTAGTAGGCCAAAAGATGGAGGTGTTTTTGCCACTGCTCTATCCTATCTTTATTTTTGTCACCTGTGTTTTGGAGTTTCAACCCTGATTTTTAGGCCTATGATCATAATTTAGAGCAATCTGCTGATGGTTTATTTTTTTGTTTCTGAATTTTTATATATTAGTTCAATCTCCTTTCTCATTTTCTCGTCCTCCATTATCTATGTAAATATTTTTGGGATTGTATGGGTGACAACTATCTGAAAAGCCGTGTAATGAGAATTGTAGCTTAATCAAACCTTGAGTTGTGGATGAACTATAACCAGTAATCCTATTTCATCTTCTTGACTTTCTTTGTCTCATTTGCTCCTGAATTTTCTCATTGTGCTTGTGTGTTTTGTGTGTGTGGTTAAGTGTATGAGGAAAATGATCATTTCCTCTTTTTTCTATTTTGCGTCTTCATGGATGACGCAATGTAACCTAGTGGATTATATATATGTATATATATGTATATATATATATTTATATATATATATTTTATGTTTTATCTGCAGTCTGTAGGTGGTTCTGGGAAGGTTTCACTAGGAGATATTTTGGATGACTTAATGCGTCAAAGATTTGGTCCAGATTCTTATGAACGGGTCGACAAATATGTTGTGACTTCTAAGAAGCAAAAAGCTCTGGAGATGTTTAATAACAAGGACCATGGAAGATTTGTATTTTTATTAGAAACTAATGCTTGCCTTCCAAGCACCAAATTGTCATCGGTTGATACTATTATCATTTTTGATAGTGATTGGAATCCTTTGAATGATATAAGGTCCCTTCAGAAAATAACACTCGATTCAAAGTTGGAACAGATTAAAATATTACGTTTATATTCATCCTTAACTGTTGAAGAAAGAGTCCTAGTCCTTGCTAAGCAAGATAAGCCAGTTGATAGCCATTTAGAGAATATAAGTTGGAGTGTTTGTCATATGCTGCTGATGTGGGGGGCTTCTTATTTATTTGATTATTTTTTAAAAGCTTCTCCTGATGATATAAGTGTGAATTCCTTGCCCGATCAATCATCTTTACATCAGGCAGTTCAGGAATTCTCATCAGTACTTAAGCAAGGTGGTGAAGGTTCAAGAAACTACTCAATCTTAATGAGAGCCCAGTCAATCTTATTCAGAGCCCAGCCAAACGGGTTAACATACAGCACAGATTTTTCTTTACTTGGTGAGTCAAAATTTGGGTCACTTGACATAGGGCCATCCTATTCGTTTTGGACAAATTTCTTTGAGGGAAAAAATCCTTCGTGGAAATACTCATGTGGTTCATCTCAGCGAAGCCGGAAAAGAGCTCAACATTTTGATGCTTCAGGAACTAGATCTGACTTGGAGAGTGAGGATGTAGCTAAAAAACGCTTGAAAGTGATAAATAATGTCACTAAGCTGCCTTCTTCAAAATATGATGGTGAAAAATCATTTGCTGGAAATGGAGAAGGTTGGTGGTCCCTGCTGTTAATAGGTTCACTGTTTTGAAAATTTTCTTCTTCAATTAAGCTGAGAATTACTTAGAATTCTTGTATTATCCTGTGTGTTTACTTTAATAGTTTTTGATGCCATCGCATACTTTTGCAGGAAATTCTGGAGATTTAGCTGGTAATGTTTTCTCATTCTTGTCTTGTCAATTGCTTGTTTTAGTGATCCACTGCATGTGATTCATACTGAATTGATTTGTTTTGGCTGATCATATGTCAGAAAGAGTGCAAGGTGACGATGTTGAATACGAGAAAGTAAGGAGCTTACAATTTTCACTGAAGTCAGATATAGTGAAGCTTTCTCAAGTTCTTCTTCTTCCAGTATGATACCTGACTGCTTGTTTCTTCTGATTTAAATTTTTGCGGATTTTGTCCGGGGATGATACTGATGAATGTGCTTTGTGAGGGAGTGGAATG
Source organism: Chamaecrista fasciculata (assembly GCA_003254925.1). Lineage (NCBI taxonomy): Eukaryota > Viridiplantae > Streptophyta > Magnoliopsida > Fabales > Fabaceae > Chamaecrista > Chamaecrista fasciculata. The sequence continues at coordinate 130,270 of QANZ01000689.1, read as the reverse complement.
TGAAGTTCATTATTGTTGTTTGTTATTGCATGACATTTGAAGAAGTAAATGTTGCCTGAAAATATTTTATTTTTGGTCATTTGACTAGAGGCAGCTTTAACCATCTCAAGAAAATAGTAACAATTTGTCAGTTCAGCAATGTATGGTTGTAAGGGCCTCCGACCCTGTTGGTCTGTTCTTGCAAGAATAAGGGCATAATCTTTATGCTTTTTCATTTTGAAGTAGGATTTGTTTCTGTGGAGCTTTGGTGTTGATGCAAAACCTGCCTATGGTTAAAAACATTGCAGATTTTATATTCTAGAATTGTGGTTTTAGGGTGTTATAACTTATGGCAATGAAAAATATAAATTAGTTTGTCAATGTCATAAAATTGTTAATTCTAAGGCTGAAGAGAAGAATAAGTTCAACATAGTGTTGACTGTTGATTTTTATTCTAATTATTTATTTTGAAGGCTAATAATGTATATGGTGCTCTGTTTGTTTTTCTAGGCGTTTTTTTTGCTTGATGGATGTTCAGAATTCATAGTACCAAGTGCTTTTGTATTCTTTATTATTTACTTATTTTTTTAACTGTTGTTTAGTTTGGTTCACTGTCATGTAATTAGAGTATAAAAATATGGAGTTATGGACTTCTAAAGTCTTTGAGTAAATTGATATGTCAAAGGCTTCTCATTTGTGATTAAACTAGGACTCAGTATCATGAATGCACTAGTGCAGACCTTTTAGACTGCAGACAAATCTTGTAATTCGGCCCATGTTTTCCTAAAGAGAACTATCTTTAAAAATTTTGTCCAGTGACTATATGTTATTATCAGTATGAATCTGGTGGTATTTTACTTGACTATCTCTAATGCAGGACAATGTTAGGAGGACAGCGGATGAATTTCTTGAATATGTCATGAACCATCACCATGTTACTAGAGAACCAGTGTCAATATTGCAAGCTTTCCAAATATCCCTGGTCAGAATATACTCTTACGTTATGTTCTGTTTCATCCTTTTACTTATCTACCCTCCTTGCCTTGTCTTTCGTTTGAGAACTCTGCGTAATTGTTTTCTAGAAGGAAACTAAGATTTCATTCTCTCTATTTATATATGGCTGTTGGTAAGCCAAAGTTAGACTGATTTAGTATTTAGTAGCTATGTATTTTCATTCATTGTGTCTTGATTTTAGCACAACCTATATCATGGTTGTCAGATCATGGGTTTAAGTGCACTCAGGCAACTGGGAATGGGAGTGGGGCATAAAAAACCTGAAAAATAAATGTTAAGTCAAGAAACTGATAAGGTAATATTATCTCTAAATATTTGTAAATTTCGTGTAAGGCTTGACAAAAAAATTATCCTAATCCTCTTAACTTCAATGCAATCAGTGTGTGGTGTTAGTTTATCACTTAGAAATGTGCAAGATTTGGCTGGATAGAATCATGTCTATGAGCATCAGAACTATATTGCAAGTTGACACAGCTTCCTTACCCAAACTCAAGACTCATAAAAGTAAAAGTCATGGGCTTTAACAACTATGTCCACTAAGATATGTGATTTGCTGATTTATGCCTGACAATTCTGTTATCCTGTAGCTTATTGTGGAACTCTGGAATTTGCTTTAGATTTAGATTACTCTCTCAATTACTTTCTCTGAAACATAAAATTGTGCCTTTGCATCCTAGTGCCAACATAATCTAGTGTATAGGATCATATCATTTACATCATGTGCTTCTCCCACAAAGTGCAGTCAATAAAGTACTAGTTCATCCTATACGTTTTAGGATTTATGTAGAATTGTGCTTTTGCAACTGAAATATTTTTGTTATCAAGCTGTTACATTTTTGTGTTTGCTTTAGAGTAGCTATTTTTCTTTTTCCCTGGCTGCTGGATCTTTTGTCTTTGGTTGAACTGGTGAAGGCTTATTCTCATTTTTAAAAATTATATCCTATCTAACAATACATCAAACGTTCAAATACTGTAACCTTTGCTACCTCTTATTTCTGATGCTCAATTGATTGTGTTTAACATAGATGACTTCATTGGCATTGCAAATTTCAGTGCTGGACTGCTGCTTCTTTGGAAAAGCACAAAATTGATCATGAAGCATCCCTTCTGCTTGCAAGGCAACATTTACATTTTGACTGTAAGAAAGAACAGGCAGACTACATTTATTCATTGTTGCGGTGCCTGAAGAGAATATTTTTGTATCGTACAGGAAATTCCAATGTCACTGGCTCTCCAAAAACTTCTGGTTTTAAATTATCAAATAAGAACTATTCCTGTAGAGAATTTCCACCAGAAATTGAATTTCTTATGAAGGATATCTCAAGAAGTATTAAAGAAATTCAAAAGAAATGCAGAAAGAAGCTGAGGAAGTTGCTTCTTAAGCATGATGAAGACAAAAAGAAGTTAGAGGCAACATACGAGGGAAAAAAGGCTGATCTTGAGGAAAAGTACAAGTTAGAGTCAGCTGTTATTCCATTATGTATTCCCAGTGAAGTGATGAGGAGAGAAAAGCTTAAGGATTTAGATATTAGCTATAATAAAAAAATTGAAGATTTGAAGTGCCAACATGAAATACATCTCAAAGATCTTGAGACTGTGCTCTTGGAAGCAAGTCAAAAGTTTAAAGATAGGGAGGCTGCTTGGGTGGAAGATGTGAATTCTTGGGCCAGAGATGAATTGTTGAACATACTTCCTTCAAAAGAACATGGGAATTTGATGGAATATTTGAAGTCTAGTGAACAGGCTGAACCTGACAGTGGCCATGTTGCGGAGGGTGCAAATATTGATAGAATAATTGAAGCCATGGCAGAGACTGGGGTTGGATTGTCTAAAACTTCTGAACAAGTTGAGCCAGTGTCTAATCCCGTTGATGTTTTACTTGCTAATCAATCTAGTCCTGAGTCAGTCACGGAGCCTCTAGAACAAGTGCATCAAGAAATGCAGAACTCTTCTCAGCTAGTTGAGCCAGTGTCTAGTCCTGTTGATACTTTACCTGCTGATCAGTCTAATCATAACTCAGTCATGGTCATGGAGCCTCTGGAGCAGATGCAGCAATTACCATCTGCACAGCCCCTTAATTCCATCCTGGGTTCTGCAAGAGAAATACAGAAGTCTCCTCAGCAGGTTGACCCAGTGTCAAGTCTAGTCAATTCTGAACAACATAATCCATCTGATCATGACTCACTGGTTACAGAACTTCCAGAGCAAGTGCGGCAACTATCATATGCAGATTCTCCCTCTTCAAACCAGGTTACATCTGAGGATATGCTGATTTCCTCCCAGCAATGTGAGCCAGTATCTAGAGAAGCTGATGAGACACCAGCTAATCAATCTAACTATGAGTCATCGGTCATGGAGCCTCTAGAGCAAGTACAGCAGGTACCATCTGCAGAGTCTCCAAATTCAGACCAGGATCCATCTGATTTTCCTTTGGCGACTGGAATTGAACTTCAACCTGTTAATGAGGATTCTCTTCCCAGCCATGTTCCTCAACCTCTAGAGCAAGTACAGCAGTTACCATCTGCAGAGTCTCCAAATTCAAACCAGGATCCATCTGATTTTCCTTTGGCGGCTGGAATTGAACTTCAACCTGTTAACGAGGATTCTCTTCCCAGCCATGTTCCTCAATCATTGATGGAGATCGCAAATCAGGCTGTTGTGCAACCGTCCTCAAATTCTGAACTAGATTCGCATACACCTGTTGGTGCGTCTAGCATGCACTCTTCAAACACAAGAAATGTGTCTACTCCAGAGAGCAATAATCGTCTTATACAAACTGCAAGCCAATCAGTTAACCGGATGCTTCCTCCTTTACACAATGATCCACTTAAAAATGAATTAGAGAGAATACTTAAAGAAGAAGAGCAAACAAAAAAAAACCATGAAGATACGGTTAGTTTCTGGTAGATCTTAATTATTTTGCTTTGGCTATGCATGTTCTAGGTCTTTTATGTTTATCTTTTCTTTTCTTTTGTTGTAACTCTTCCTTATTTGAGCAGAAATTGCAGTTGAAATCTGATTGTGAGAGGGAACTCGAGGAAGTTCGCCTCAAGTATGATCGTAAATTGCAGGATGATGAGGTTGAGTTTCAAAAGAAAATGAAGATCCTGGATTCAAACCTCAGCTTAGTTCTCATGAATAAGATATGGGCGGAGGCTTTTAAGTCTAAATGTATGGATCTTAAAGTATCTGGTGCATCAGTACTGCAGCAAGGTATAATATTGATTATCTTGAGAGATTGAATTTTTTTTTTATATATATTACGCTTACAATTTTATCCCTGCAAAGCATATGTTGTGATAGCTCAATTTTACTAAATTTCTGGTCCCTTTCAAATGTGTTGCCTCAAGCCAGTACTGATAATGTTAATCCGACGATTCCCAACTATTGTGCCCTTCAAATAAGTTATTATTGAAGTTTAAGACTTCTATTTGCTCCTTGTTAAGATAGTTTTACAAGGATTAGATTTCCGCATGAGTGCTCTTACATAGAGATCATGGTAGGGCAATATAATCTTCAGACCGAAATTTAGACATTGGTGGGTATTAAAATCAATCCCCATTCTCGGACTCGACGAATCGTCTAATTATTTTATCCGGACCAAATTCCATTTCTTTTCATAAAAATAAATTCTTTTATTATTATAAAAATATTTTCATCAATTCTTTACATCTAAAACTACATAAAAAAAAATCATAAATATGAATGTACTATTAGATTACTTCATTTTGATTGAAATCTTTAATATTTTATTTTTATAATATAACATTTTTTTAACATATAATATTTAAAAATATTATATTTATATATATAAAAATAAGTATTTGCTATTACTGGTAGAGTACCTCCATACTCATCCTACTCCTACAGGGGCAATATTATACTTCATTTATCGTTTTGTTTTTGGTCATAATAAGTTATGTTAGTCAAATAGAACGAGAAAGAAATATGCATATCGTCTATTTGGTTTTGGATTTGTGATTTTTTTATTGATGCAAAATTTTTCTGAATTTTTTTGTTTCCATTACCAGATGCAAATTTTGCACAGCAGTTTCTGCTTTCAAGACAGCAGAGAGATATTAGGCCTCCTTTTGTTGCAAGCCCATCCAGTAGGCCTTCTGCATCCACTCTGCCACATTTCTCCACCGTGGCTAGCTCTCAAACCATGGTGCCTCCATCACCTACCATGACTAGCTCTCAGAACATGGCACCTCCTAGAGCTAGCTCTCAAACCATGGTGCCGCCACTACCTATCAGGACTAGCTCTCAGACCGTGGCACCTCCTAGAGCTAACTCTCAGACCATGGCACCTCCTAGAGCTAGCTCTCAGACCATGGTGCTGCCATCACCTACCGTGACCAACTCTCAGACTCTGGCACCTTCTAGAGCTAGCTCTCAGACTATGGTGCCGCCATCGACAACGGTAACACCTAGAAATAGTCCTCATACCCCGGTGCTGCCATTACCTTCCATGACTGGCTCTCAGACTGTGGCACCACCTAGAACTAGCTCTCATACCGCAGTGCTGCCATTGGCTACGATGACTGGCTCTCAGACTGTGGCACCTCCTAGAGCTAGCTCTCAGACAATGGTGCCGCCTCTACAGGCTGGTTATGGTACATCAGGAATTAGCTCCAGTGTTTCTGCAAGACAACCTAGTATCAACTCGCTAGGAAATCATCAAGCTGGTGGTGGGTTCCGTGCCACTCCACCACATCTCCAGTCTTACAGACCTTCAATATCTATGCCTGATGCTAGTCGGATATCAACTCAGCAAGCACCTAATAGCATTCCTGGTATTCCCTCGGTTCCCAATCATCCTCGATCAACTGTACCAACTTATATATCTGACCCTCATAATAGGGTGCATCAACCTGTTATTTTACCTGCCAGGGAGCCAAGTGTTGTTGTTAGTAGTCAACCAGGTACAAATGCTATGTTACTTGTGTCCAATGTTGCCTTACCTGAGGTATCAAATTTTAGTGCTGATAGTGTCGTGCGGGACAACTCTGCCCATCTACCTACCTCTTCTGACGTAGTATGTTTGTCAGATGATGACTAGCCACTGAGAGTGTAGGATTTCTTCTATTTTGTACTAACATTGCAAGGTTACTTTGTTGCTTGGAGGCCTGACATATATTTAGGAGGGTTAGTCTTGTACCAATTGTAAGGCCGTAGATTCACTTGTTCACTTATTTAAATCGTGTTATTGTAATTAACTAACAATTTGAGAGTAAAGTGTACATATAAGTAAGTAATTTTCAGGGTCATGTCTCTGGCCAAATAGCTGTGCCTTTGGCTTTTTATTTTCAGCTTGAACTGTGCCATCGTGGTGCTTTAGTGGTCGAATTATTGATGCCATTTTTCTGTGGCTATTAAGAAATGCTTGGTAGGTTGTTTGGACGCTCAATAAGTAGCGTTGGAAAATTCTGAAAGGTAAGAATCTGGGAATCTTCGATTTGGTACAAGAGAATTTCAATTGTTTAGAGTAGTTTATTTTTTTTGTCAGAATTGTATTTCGTAAACAATATAAGAATATTGGTATTTTTATATCTTTTTAAATTAGAAAAAGTTTTAAATATTTGAATTATTGAAATATTAGAATGTTCTGTCTTTGATGTGTGAGTGATAAACTGATAATCATATACTGGAAGGTTATGGGTTGCAGCATGAAGCAATATTTTAAAGATCGAACAAGTCATCTAATAATTATTAATATTAATAATTTGAAATTTAAGTAGGCAATGTACAGCATATCTAATCAAAAAGTGGGACTGTAGTGAAAACATGCTCCAACAATTATGACTATGGTATTACTAGCTATGACAAAGAGTGTGTAGTAAATGATTTTAAAAATGTATGTGGTAGAGATTGTGTGTGCACCTACAGATTTTCCCGGTTGAAGCATCCTAATGGGTGATGTTTCTTGCTATACATAATTATATGTCAGAAAATACAAGATTTTCTCAATTACTTGAGAATAAAGCTTGAGACGTACTAACCGCCTAAATTTGATAAACCTCTAAGCATAAAGAGCACTTGCCTAAGTTTCAAAAACCTGTAACGTGATTTTTTCTATGAATCACTACTTGCTTAAGGGTTTAAGTTTAACCTACTCATAAGTTTCCATGTGCGAAAGGGCATTCATTGGTTTAGCATATGAGCATATGGCAAGTCAATAATAGGAGAGGAGTGCTAATGGGCTTATGGGAGTGAGATTCGTAACTGTTAAATAAAGTTAGACTCTTAATTCTAGACTTGGTGGCTAGATTAGAAGATTTATCTAATAAAATCATGCCTTGATTTGTTAATTTATTTAATATACATTTTTGGTAGTTTTTCTACATATATAATAAGGAAGTAAAAAGGTGTGCCAAATCATGTCTTAAAATTCTTTTAACTAATGAAAAATAATTGACATAAATATTTTTTCTTTTGTAAACAATAAACTTTTTTAAAAAATAAATTGTATTATAAATAGTGATGTAAAAAGCTTTAGATCTATAATTTTTGTTGCACATCTATATTTATACCAGTTATTTTACATGTCTTTCATTATTTAAAAATTTTAAATTAGAAAAAAAAAGTTATAATTTTATATTTTCATCTTTAAAAATGTTAATTATAAAGTGTGAAAAGTTATATTTATACTTAAGTACTTCATTACTTTTTTCCTATTTTTTATATTTAACAAAATTTATACATATGCTGATAAATAGGCAAAAACACTAATTTCATTTCCAATATTTTATAGTTTGGTCAATTTTATCATTGACTAACTTATTTCAATAAATTAACGACAGACTGTATTCTTTTTTTAATCTAAGTTAGGATTTGAATTTCTTTTTTTATCAATTTTACATTACATATCATTAATCACATAAATTATGTCATTAATAATTAGCTAAAATAGAAACAAAGGATAAAATTGACCACAATGTAAAACATTAGGGACAAAATTGAAAGCAATAAATGATTAGGGATAAAAGTGACAGTTGATGTAAAGTTTAAGAACAAAATTAATACTTTTGTCTCTATAAATATAAAATTCTTATTACATTATATATTAATTCAATCTAAAAATCAATGTTGTTCAAAAAAAAAAATCTAAAAACCAATCATTGATGTAATTACTAAAAGCTTAAAAAGAAAATAGTTTAAAGACGTTTTCACACCATGATCAAAATTCATAAGAATAGATTGGGTTGTAACTTGTAATGATGAGTTGTGAGTATGTGGGGTTAACATAAAAATAGTTTAAAGGAGTGAACATAAAGCACAGATTTTTCTTTACTTGGTGAGTCAAAATTTGGGTCTCTTGACCTAGGGCCATCCCATTTGTGTTGAAGAGAGTGAGGGTGTAGCCAAAAAAACGCTTGAAAGTGATCCACCGAATGTGATTCATACTGAATCGATTTGTTTAGGCTGATCAAATGTCAGAAAGAGTGCAAGGTGACGATGTGCAGAGGAGCTTACTGAAGTCAGAGATAGTGAAGCTTTCTCAAGTTCTTCTTCTTCCAGTATGATACCTAACTGCTTGTTTCTTTTGATTTAAATTTTTGCGGATTTTACGGGATGACACTGATGAATGTGCTTTGCGAGGGAGTGAAATGTGAAGTTCATTATTGTTGTTTGTTATTGCATGACATTTGAACAAGTTAATGTTGTTGGCCAAAAAAAAAAAAAAAAAANAAAAAAAAAAAAAAAAAAAAAAACAAGTTAATGTTGCCGGAAAATATTTTATTTTTGGTTATTTGACTAGAGGCAGCTTTAACTCTCTCTAGAAAATAGTAACAATTTGTCAGTTCAGCAATGTATGGTCGTAACGGCCTCCGATCCTGTTAATCTTTATGCTTTTTCATTTTGAAATAGGATTTGTTTCTGTGGAGCTTTGGTGTTGATGCAAAACCTGCCTATGATTAAAAACATTGCAGATTTTATATTCTAGAATTGTGATTTTAGGGTTATAACTTATGGCAATGTAAAATATAAATTAGTTTGTCAATGTCATAAAATTGTTAATTCTAAGGCTGCAGAGAAGAATAAGTTCAACTTAGTGTTGATTTTTATTCTAATTATTTATTTTGAAGGCTAATAATGTATATGGTGCTCTGTTTGTTTTTCTAGGTGTTTTTTTTTGCTTGATGGATGTTCAGAACTCATAGTACCAAGTGCTTTTGTATTCTTTATTGTTAACTTATTTTTTAAATATTGTTTAGTTTGGTTCACTGTCATGTAATTAGAGTATAAAAATATGGAGTTATGGACTTCTAAAGTCTGAGTAAATTGATATGTCAAATGCTTATCATTTGTGATTAAACTAGGACTCAGTATCATGAATGCACTAGTGCAGACCTTTTAGACAGCAGACAGATCTTGTAATTCGGCCCATGTTTTCCTAAAGAGAACTATCTTTAAAAATTTTCTCCTGTGACTATATGTTATTATCAGTTTGAATCTGGTGGTATGTTTACTAGATTATCTCTAATGCAGGACAATGTTAGGAGGACAGCGGATGAATTTCTTGAATATGTCAAGAACCATCACCATGTTAATATAGAATCGGTGTCAAAATTGCAAGCTTTCCAAATATCCCTGGTCAGAATATACTCTTACGTTTTGTTCTGTTTCATCCTTTTACTTGTCTACCCTCCTTGCCTTGTCTTTCTTTTGAGAACTCTGCGTAATTGTTTTCTAGAAGGAAACTAAGATTTCATTCTCTCTATTTATATATGGTTGTTGGTAAGTCAAGGTTAGACTGATAAAGTATTTAGTAGCTATGTATTTTCATTCATTATGTCTTGATTTTAGCACAACCTATATCATGGTTGTCAGATCATGGGTTTAAGTGCACTCAGGCAACCAGGAATGGGAGAGGGGCATAAAAAAGCTGAAAAATAAAAGTTAAGTCAAGAAACTGATAAGGTAATATTATCTCTAATTATTTGTAAATTTTGTTTAAGGCTTGACAAAAAAGTTATCCTAATCGGCTAATCCTATTAACTTCAAAGCAATCAGGGTGTGTTAGTTTATCACTTAGAAATGTGCAAGATTTGCCCAGATAGAATCATGTCTATGAGCATCTGAACTAAGTTGCAAGTTGACACAGCTTCCTTACCCAAACTCTTGACTCATAAAAGTAAAAGTCCTGGGCTTTAACAACTATGTCCAATAAGATATGTGATTTGCTGATTTATGCCTGACTATTCTGTTATCCTGTAGCTTATTGTGGAACACTGGAATTTGCTTTAGATGTAGATTACTCTCTCTGAAACATAAAATTGTGCTTTTGCATCTTAGTGCCAACATAATCTAGTGTATAGGATCATATCATTTGCATCATGTGCCTCTCACACAAAGTTCAATCAATGAAGTACTAGCTCATTCTATACGCTTTAGGATTTATGTAGAATTGTGCTTTTGCAACTGAAATATTTTTGTTATCATCAAGCTGTTACATTTTGTGTTTGCTTTAGAGTAGCTATTTTTTTTTTTCCCTGGCTGCTTGATCTTTTGTCTTTGGTTGAACTGGTGAAGGCTTATTCTCATTTTTAAATTATATCCTATCTAACAATACATCAAACGTTCAAATACTGTAACCCTTTGCTACCTCTTATTTATGATGCTCAATTGCTTGTGTTTAACATAAATGACTTCATTGGCATTGCAAATTTCAGTGCTGGACTGCTGCTTCTTTGGAAAAGCACAAAATTGATCATAAAGCATCCCTTGTGCTTGCAAGGCAACATTTACATTTTGACTGTAAGAAAGAAGAGGCAGACTATATTTATTCATTGTTGCGGTGCCTGAAGAGAATATTTTTGTACCGTACAGGAAATTCCAATATCACTGGCTCTCCAAAAACTTCTGGTTTTGAATTATCAAATAAGAACTATTCCTGTAGGGAATTTCCACCAGAAACTGAATTTCTTATGAAGGATATCTCAAAAAGTATCAAAGAAATTCAAAAGAAGTGCCGAAAGAAGCTGAGGAAGCAGCTTCTTAAGCATGATGAAGACAAAAAGAAGTTAAATGCAACGTACGAGGGAAAAAAGGCTGATCTTGAGGAAAAGTACAAATTAGAGTCAGCTGTTATTCCATTATGTATTCCCAGTGAAGTCATGAGGAGAGAAAAGCTTAAGGATGTAGATATTAGCTATACTAAAAAAATTGAAGATTTGAAGTGCCAACATGAAATACATCTCGAAGATCTTGAGACTGTGCTCTTGGAAGCAAGTCAAAAGTTTAAAGATAGGGAAGCTGCTTGGGTGGAAGATGTGAATTCTTGGGCCAGAGATGAATTGTTGAACATACTTTCTTCAAAAGAACATGGGAATTTGATGGAATTTTTGAAGTCTAGTGAAGAGGTTGAACGTGACAGTGGCCATGTTGCAGAGGGTGCAAATATTGATAGAATAGTTGAAGCCATGGCAGAGACAGGGGTTGGATTGTCTAAAACTTCTGAACAAGTTGAGCAAGTGTCTAATCCTATAGATGTTTTACCTGCTAATCAATCTAGTCCTGAGTCAGTCATGGAGCCTCTGGAACAAGTGCATCAAGAAATGCAAAACTCTTCTCAGCAAGTTGTGCCAGTGTCTAGTCCTGTTGATACTTTACCTGCTGATCAGTCCAATCATAACTCAGTCATGGTCATGGAACCTCTGGAGCAGGTGCAGCAATTACCATCTGCACAGTCCCTTAATTCCATCCTGGGTTCTGCAAGGGAAATACAGAAGTCTCCCCAGCAGGTTGATCCAGTGTCAAGTCTAGTCAATTCTGAACAATTTAATCCTTCTGATCATGACTCACTGGTCACAGAACTTCCAGGGCTAGTGCGACAACTATCATTTGTAGATTCTCCCTCTTCAAACCAGGATACATCTGGGGAGATGCTGATTTCCTCCCAGCAATTTGAGCCAGTATCTAGACAAGCTGATGAGACATCAGCTAATCAATCTAATTATGAGTCATCGGTCATGGAGCCTCTAGAGCAAGTACAACAGTTACCATCTGCAGAGTCTCCAAATTCAAACCAGGATCCATCTTATTTTCCTCTGGCGACTGGAATTGAACTTCAACCTGTTAACGAGGATTCTCTTCCCAGCCATGTTCCTCAATCATTGATGGAGATTGCAGATCAGGTTGTTGTGCAACCGTCCTCAAACTCTGAACTAGATTCACATGCACCTGTTGGTGCGTTTAGCATGCACTCTTCAGACACAAGAAATGTGTCTACTCCAGAGAGCAATAATCGTTTTATACAAACTGCAAGCCATTCAGTTAACCGGATGCTTCCTCCTTTACACAATGATCCACTTAAAAATGAATTGGAGAGAATATTGAAAGAAAAAGAGCAAAGAAAAAAAAACCATGAAGATATGGTTAGTTTCTGGTGGATCTTAACTATTTTGCTTGGGCTATGCATGTTCTTGGTCTTTTATGTTTTTCTTTTCGTTTCTTTTGTTGTAACTCTTCCTTATTTGTGCAGAAATTGCAGTCGAAATCTGATTGTCAGAGGGAAATGGAGGAAATTCGCCTCAAGTATGATTGTAAATTGCAGGAGACTGAGGTTGGGTTTCAAAAGAAAATGAAGATCCTGGATTCAAATCGCAGCATACTTCTCATGAATAAGATAAGGGTGGAGGCTTTTAAGTCTAAATGTATGGATCTTAAAGTATCTGGTGCATCAGTATTGCAGCAAGGTATATTGATAATCTTGAGAGATTGAATTTTTTTTATATATATTACGTTTACAATTATATCCCTGCAAAGCATCTGTTGTGATAGCTCAATTTTACTTAATTTCTGGTCCCTTTCAAATGAGTTTCAATTTAAGACTATTGTGCCCTTCAAATAAGTTATTATTGAAGTTTAAGACTTTTATTTGCTCCTTGTTAAGATAGTTTTACAAGGATTAGATTTCACATGAGTGCTCTTACATAGAGATGATCATGGGTATGGCAATATAATCTTCAAACCGAAATTCAGACATTGGTGGGTATCAAAATCAATCCCTATTCTCGGACTTGACGAATCGTCTAGTTATTTTATTCGGACCAAATTCCATTTTTTTTTTTTTCAGAAATATAAATTATCTTGTATTAATATAAAAATATTTTCATCAATTCCTTACATCTAAAACTACATAAAAAAATCATAAATATGAATGTACTACTAGATTACTTCATTTTGTATGAAATATTTAATATTTTATTTTTATAATATAACATTTTTTTAACATAATATCTAAAAATATTATATTTTTATATATAAAAATAAGTATTTGCTGTTACTGGTAGGGTGCCTCCATACTCATCCTACTCCTACAGGGGCAATATTATACTTCATTTATTATTTTGTTTTTGGTCATAATAAGTTCTTATGTTAGTCAAATAGAAAGAGAGAAATATGCATATCATCTATTTGGTTTTGGATTTGTGATTTTTTTATTGATACAAAATTTTTCTGAATTTTTTTGTTACCATTACCAGATGCAAATTTCGCACAGCAGAGAGATATTAGGCCTCCTTTTGTTGCAAGCCCATCCAGTAGGCCTTCTGCATCCACTCTGCCACATTTCTCCACCATGACTAGCTCTCAAACCATGATGCCTCCATTACCTACCATGACTAGCTCTCAGAACATGGCACCTCCTAGAGCTATCTCTCAAACCATGGTGCCGCCACTTCCGATCATGACTAGCTCTCAGAACATGGCACCTCCTAGAGCTAGCTCTCAAACCATGGTGCCGCCACTACCTACCATGACTAGCTCTCAGAACATGGCACCTCCTAGAGCTAGCTCTCAAACCATGGTGCCGCCACTTCCTATCATGACTAGCTCTCAGAACATGGCACCTCCTAGAGCTATCTCTCAAACCATGGTGCCGCCACTTCCTATCATGACTAGCTCTCAGAACATGGCACCTCCTAGAGCTAGCTCTCAAACCATGGTGCCGCCACTTCCTACCATGACTAGCACTCAGACCATTGCACCTCCTAGAGCTAGCTCTCGGACCATGGTGCTGCCATTACCTATCGTGACCAGCTCTCAGACTCTGGCACCTTCTAGAGCTAGCTCTCAGACTATGGTACAGCCATCGACCATGTTACCACCTAGTAGTAGTCCTCATACCCCGGTGCCGCCATTACCTACGATGACTGGCTCTCAGACCGTGGGACCTCCTAGAGCTAGCTCTCAGACAACGGTGCCGCCTCTACAGGCTGGTTATGGTACATCAGGAATTAGCTCCAGTGTTTCTGCAAGACAACCTAGTATCAACTCATTAGGAAATCATCAAGCTGGTGGTTGGTTCCTTTCCACTCCACCACATCTCCAGTCTTACAGACCTATGCCTGATGCTAGTCGGATATCAACTGTACAAACTTATATATCTGACCTTCATAATAGGGTGTATCGACCTGTTAATTTATCTGCCAGGGGCCCTAGTGTTGATATTAGTAGTCAATCATGTGCAAATGCTATGTTACATGTGTCCAATGTTGCCTTACCTAAGGTATCAAATTTTAGTGCCGATAGTATCATTCGGGACAACTCTACCCATCAACCTACCTCTTGTGATGTAGTATGTTTGTCAGATGATGACTAGCCACTGAGAGAGTGTAGGATTTCTTCTATTTTGTCCTAACATTGCAACGATAGTTTGTTGCTTGGAGGCGTCTGACATATATTTAGGAGGATTAGTCTTGTACCAATGGTGAGGTCCTAGATTCACTTGTTAACATTTATTTAAAGCGTGTTATTGTAATTAACCAACAACTTGATTGTATAGTGTACATATAAGTAATTTTCAGGGTTATGTTTCTGGCCAATTAGCTGTGCCTTTGGCTTTTTATTTTGAGCTTGAACTGTGGCATCGTGGTGCTTTTGTGCTCGAATTATTAATGCCATTTTTCTTTGTGGCTATTAAGAAATGCCTGGTAGGTTGTTTTGGACGCTCAACAAGTAGCGTTGGAAAATTCTGAAGGTAAGAAGCTGGGAATCTTTGATTTGGTACAAGAGAATTTCAGTTGCTTAGAGTAGTTAGAAAATCCAGTTATAAATATTTGGATATAGTAAATGTAAATTAGTGTTGTATTTCGTAAACAATATAAGAATATTGGTATTTTTGTATCTTTTTAATTAGAAAGTTTTAAATATCAATCAATCTATCTAACAAAACAATGTCCACATTTGGCTATGTGTCGAGCGTTGGTGGCGAGTTGCTCTCAATTGCAATTCCTTACTCGCAGCCCTGAGGTGACACGCGTCCTCCATTTTGATTTTACAATTTTGCAATTTCGATTTCAACAAAATATTACCGCCTCTGCTTTGATTTTTCAATCCCGCTTCTACTTTTTCATTCTCATTTCAAATTTCAAACTTTAATTTCTCCCCACACTAAATTTCTCTCTCTACCACGTATCCCCATTTCTTCATCATCATCATCAACCCATTTCTTCAAATTTGCAGCGACTTCCTTCTCCCACCTACCCATTCTCTTCTCCCACATTTTGTTGTATACCCATTCTCTCTCTCCACACTAAATTTCAAACGCAGGCCACATTTTATCTTCGTCATCGCCATCTCGCAATTCATCCTCCGCTCGCAATTCAGCCACGAGCCCCGTCGTCGTCAGCCACGACCTTTCTCTTCTTTCTCTTGCTTCTTCGCTATCGTCAGTTCAGCCACGAGCGCCGACGTCGTCAGCCAAGAACCTCATCTTCAATGTAAATTTCTCTTTCTCTTTACCTTTTTTGCTTTCTTCGTTCTGCTGATTCTTTGTTTTTTTGCTTTCCGATTTAACCGATTTTGCTTCATGATTTTTTACGGAAATTGCGGATTCTCACTATTACAGAAACTCCTTTGCAATGTTCTCAAAATATGGTTGAAGGCGATACTGGGTAAGCTTCATTCCTGATATCTTTAAATTTATGTGGCTCTTTTGCATATGGAACTCAAGATTTTACTATTATTCTTTGGTGTTGAAAGTATATTATGTTCCTATTTGCTTGCTTCTATCTGTAAATCCAATAATCAATTTAGCTTTTTGGGTAAATTTTTTATGGAGGTTTATTGTCTGTGCTCCTGTTCTTAAGAAGAAAACCTTTATAGAACTTAACAAGACCATAGATATTGGCATCGAAGGTCTCTATTTTTTTATCCCTGAATTTGTCCAAATTACGATTTAGTCCCTAAATATTAGAAATATACTTTTTTGGTCCTTGATCCTTTTACAAATGTCACGTATTTAGTTCTTGAAGCATTTTCTATAGGGACTAAATAATTGATGTTTGTAAAAAAAAAATCAGGGACTAAAATGTGCATTTCCAATATCTATGGACTAAATGGTAATTTTGGGACAAATTTAAGGAGTAAAAAGTTGGTTTCTTCAAAATATAGCACCATTAGTTGTTGCATCCCGTATAAACTACTCAATATTCAGTTTGTTTTGCTTTTACAATCTCATCTGGATTGGAATTTTGTTTTTATTCTTGCCAAGTTTCAAATAATGTCTTCCAAATCTGAACCTCAATTGATGACCTAGCTGGGTAATCAAATTCATCAAGAAAATGTGGAACTCTATAGGAGGTTAGGTTTCATCCACAACAAAAATGCAGAACTACATAAGGTAAGCAGCTAAGAAGCCTTTACTCACAATATATATAGAGAGACACACATATTTAGGGGGCTAAACATATTTTGGTGCAAGTATAGGTCTGCAATAAATTGGATTGAATCTCTCTTTTTCTTTGAAAGAACAGAGTTGTTCAACATTCATAAAAAAAGATATATATGCACATATTCTATAATACTTTTACATTGTACGCTTTTTCTTCTTAAACCATTGATTTTGTGCTGATATCCTAGCTCTAGCATCATGGGATGCAGTTTTACTGGTAAGAAGAATAAAGTTGCAAAAGTAGGTTAGACTTGATAGTACTAAAAGTAACTCAAGTTATACTAGAAAGGAAGGACGCAGTTAATGAGAAGCAATATCAAGTTAATGAGTTACCTTTGCCTTTTAGACTGGAATGTGTTCTAAATTTCAGTTCTTGATAGACTGTTTGAAATGTATATTTAGTTTTAAATCAGATACATTCTTACAAATTGGTCATTCTCTTACACCCTTTCTGAAATGAACAACTGAAATTACATATCAAAACATTTCAGGTTTTGAGTGATATGTATCCTGTCATAGGTAAAGAAAGTTTCCCTTTCTCATTTCTTTCTCAAACAATAGCATATTTTCAGCCATTATTTTACATTATGTGAAGTCTTGGAGGGTGCAGTGACAGCAGATATTCTCCTCATTTCTGACTGGGAAATGGTGAAATTTCCATTAAGAATCTTTGTATTTATTTTGATGTATTAATTTCTTGAGTAAATTATCAATTTAGTCTCTAAAATATATGGTCAATTTTATTCTTATCCTTAGATTTTTAAAATGATAAATTTAGTCTCCGTTGCAATTTAGTCTCTCTAGGGACTAAGTTATATAATGATAAGGTATTAATAGAGAGACTAATTTGTAAGGAGTCATAGATTTTTTAGAATTAAATCAAGTTATTCCAATAAATCAGAGATTAAAGTAATAGTGACCAGAATCTAAGTTTATTCTAATTTCTAATTGGACTCTTAAATCTCAGGGAAAATTTGCTGATTTCAAGGATTTTGTGACCCCAAACTTAGAGATGTGTCAGTGGGTAGGCCTAGCGATAATCTCAGTACAGGTACTCACTCTCCTTTTTATATCTTATTTCTTAATACAAACACTGATTTCAAGAAATTTTACTACTTGACTAGGGCAAGTGTTCAGGGAAATTTTATGTGAAGTTGCTTACTCTTTTTTACTTAAATTGGTGTTGTGTAGTTTTATTAAGTTTATTGAGATTGTTGTCCTTTTGGCAAGTAGCTATGTCGATTTTAATGCATAATCAATGGGGAAATAATACTATTTTCTTTATATACTGGCTGAAATTTGGCTTAATTCCTTTGTAGAAATTTGAGTTCCATTGGCTGAATATGACTGAATTTTGAGTTTCACAGGGCTGCCATGATGGAATTTGAAATTAATATGTCTGAAATGCCGCTTGGAAAACTGATTAACTTAAATATTCAAAAGGGACTTATGTCAATCCTTTTATGCATCTTTTGCATCTTTTGATACTTATGCTAATCCTTTTATGCATCTTTTGTATTGATTGTGTGTTTTACTAATCCTGTACATTCTCAATAGTGGACTTCGCTGAGAAATCAATTCTGCTGCTACTGATCGTCCAATTCAGGATGTTATACAGACAGATGCTCCTATTAATCCAGGTAACAGTGGAGGGCCACTTTTAGATAATTCTGGAAACCTCATCGGGATAAATACAACTATATATCCTCCATCAGGTGCATCCTCTGGTGTTGGGTTTTCTATTCCAGTGGATACTGTGAGCTCTTACTTTTTTTTATATATAATGCTACCTTTGGTGAGACAGCCTTTTTTGCTCATATGCTCAAATATAGCGCACATGCTCTCTTATATTATCTATTTAGGTAAATGGCATTGTTGATCAATTGGTGAAGTTTGGAAAGGTCACAATACCCATTTTGGGAATATAGTGTGCACCAGATAAATCTGTAGAGCAGTTGGGCCCAAGTAACCAAAGTTTAATTATATGTATATTGGCAATTGCTCCTCTTTTTATGTAATTTGGATATGCCATTGTTCCTTAAGCTGAATTGAAATCGGCTTCATTTACAGAGGTATGAATATGAATATGAATTGTTAATTTTTAATTTTTATGTAATTTGGATATGCCATTGTTCCTTAAGAATTGTGGTAGAATGCTATTGCAGAACAATTGGGTTCACTTAAATCTAGATCTTATTTCTAATTGCAGTTTGTCATTTTACTAATAGATTGTGGTTGTTATTTCTAATCTGGTGAATGCTATTGCAGAACCATACTATACTGCAAATATTATTCTTTTCAATTCTCCTGAAATTCGTGCTTTGAAAAGGCAACCCAATATTAGCTCTGTAGTGGAAATTTCTAATGTCTTCCTTGAGTTTCTTTACTTTGCCCACATTCTTGATTGTGCGTATTTTAGATTAATATTTTTATTTGGATTTTTAATATTTTAAGAAGTTTACATTTGACTTCAGTAGCTGCTTTTGGATAAGAAGTTTACATTTGTTTCTGTCAATCTCAATTTGCTGTCTCATAGGAGCCAGTGATGGAAGAGAACAAGGAGTTCGAGGCACATTTGACTTCAGTAGCTGCTTTTGTGGAGGGTGGAATCCAGGACACTTGTGATTATGCTTGCAGCATATGTCTTGAAGCCTTCTGTGATAGTGATCCTTCCTTTTGAACTAGCTGCCCTCATTCTTCCTGCAGGTAACAACTTGCAAACATGAATATCATCTTCAATGCATTTTGGAATGGTAGGCCATGTGACCTCATCTATTGTAGTTGAGTCAATTTTATATCATGGATTTTTCATCCTTCACATCAGTCATTGCTTCTTGGTATTGTCTATCATGGTTGCCTTAGGATTAATTCTCATTACTTAAAAATTTAGAGCAGTTTAGAGTAGTTCTCTAACAATAAATGCCCATTTTTCATTAAAAAAAAAAAGTCTTGCAGAATTTTTAATGTCTCGGAATGCAACTTTTCTTGAAAAGACTACGTGAGTTCTTATATGCTGATGTATATGAATTTTAGCATCTTGATATTAATTTCAATTAAAACTTTGTAGGAGACTCTTGGAAATGGTGGCTTTGGTAGGCTTGCTTCTTGCTTTTTGGATTCCATGGCAGGAATCCAGGATGTACTTCAAAATACGATTACTTTGCTATTAAACTTTTAATTTTTAGTTTAATTGTATTTGTGTGACAGAATGTTATACAATTACAGAAGTGATTGATTTGGAAACCAGTCAACAGCCATTGTGGAACTATTGATTAGAATTGGACTTTGATGTTTATTCATGGAAATTGTATTTTGTACTTTTTTCCTATATATGCATGTCTGATATGGGGATTGATTGCAGTCAACTGATATAGCCATTTAAGAGCCATTTTCGGTATGTTCCTCAGATGGAGAAATACCCAGTAGCAACCCTTTTCTTTAAGCATTACAATCACAGTTCTTTTTTTATCTCTTTTTTTTTGACTTTTCAATCTTCTCATATGATTGTATGAATCTGGACCACTGTTGTATTTATGCACTTTGAATTAACAGGTTGTTGTTGCAGAGAAGGCAAGCAAAGGTGGTTTGCATGAGAAGCTAACCATGACTGTTGCAGTGCCACTACTATGGCGGGTGCTTCTAGCTTCTGAGACACTTCACCTTGCTGTTAAAAGTGGCGAAGGGATAGTAGAGAAGGTCTATTGGCAATGGGACTTTCTGTAGGATAAGTAATAGAGGTCTCCTAACCATTCTTTGTGCACTGTGTACATAAAATTGTATCGTCTGTATAATAATGTACAAAACCGAAAAGTATCTATGGGAAATTCATTTCATGTTAATCACAATAGACTATTACGGTTAAAAAATCATATTTGTTGCTAAATTTGCATTGCTATTTTAGCAAAAGGACCAACTTGATTGAAAATGCATCTTTCAGGGTCTAAACTGTATAATTTCATCTTTCAAGTACTAAATTGAGACATTTGTCACATTTCAGGGACCAAATCATCAAATTACTCCTTAAATATCTACGGATAATTGACTTTAATCTATTTATTTTTGGCAGATAGGTTGTATACCTAGGTTTTCTCTAGAATTAATTTATGAAGTATGAAACTCATTTACTTTTTATTGCTACGACCAAGCCTGCTTTAGATGATATGTAATGTTATCAATAATCAGTTAACAATACTCTCTAACATACAATATTTTGATCTGTAATATTAGTAATCTATCCAATACATCTGCAGTTTGAATGTTATTAAACTATTAATATTTCTACAATGATATGTATTAAGAAGCAAAAACCCGTGCGAACGCACGGGTCTTGTGCTAGTTTGAAATGTTAGAATGTCCTGTCTTTGATGTGTGAGTGATAAATCATATTAGAATGTCATGTCTTTGATGTGTGAGTGATAAACTGATAATCATATACTGGAAGGTTATGGGTTGCAGCATGAAGCAATATTTTAAAGATCGAATAGGTCATCTAACAATAATTAATATTATTAATTTGAAATTTAAGTAGGCAATGTGCAGCATATCTAACCAAAAAGTGGGACTGTAGTGAAAACATGCTCCAACAATTATGACTATGGTATTACTAGCTATGACCAAGAGTGTGTAGTAAATGATTTTAAAAATGTATGTGGTAGAGATTATGTGTGCACCTACAGATTTTCCCGGTTGAAGCATCCTAATGGGTGATTTTTCTTGCTATACATAATTACATGTCAGAAAATACAAGATTCTCTCAATTACTTGAGAATAAAGCTTGAGACGTACTAACCGCCTAAATTTTGATAAACCTCTAAAGCATAAAAAGCATATTAGTGTTCAAGAAACAAACTTGTTTTCGAGCTTTAATAAATATTGTACTGATTAAGAAGAAGGTGCCTCAATCCTTATTGGTTTCCTAAGATATTTGAAGCGGCTTACCGTCCCAATCCTTGAGACATTCAAACATTGGATCAATCATCTTTCCCTCATTAATTGCAGTGAAGACTTGATCAAAACATTCTCCTGGAGACTTACTTTTCTCTCCAGTCAAAAACTCTGTCCCCAAATCTTCCCTTATAAACTTGTAAATTGGATAGGACCTGCATTCCTTAATCTTGTTAGGAATTGCTGAACTCCCTTTCTCGAAGGCATTTCTTGCTGACTCAACTTCATTAGGCAACACTGTCTTCAGCTCCTCCTCAAATGCACCAATCTTGAGGAATATGGAAGCATACCCACTTTCCAATCCATCATTACCCGTCAATGCATGTTCCACAAGCACTTGCCTAAGTTTCTCCATAAGTGGGTACGTAGCATTACATGGGTCATCAATGTAGCCAAAAACATGCTCACGATCAACTACTTTCAGCAAATCTTTTTCACAAAACCGTGAAGGATGAAGCTCCCCATTGGCACCCACGGTTAGGACTTTCTTAGCCACTTGGCTCACCGTGTTCTTAACTGCATTCTTTAGGTTCTCCTCCAGATGCCTCAAATCTATGGCTTGACAAAGAGCAATCAAGTAGGTTGAAACCATGAGCTTCAATATCTCAATAGCTTCACCTGTTTTCCTAGCAGATATTAGTCCTAATGAGTTCACATCTTGGTTGTGTTGTTCAGCACTCTGAACATGACTAGTGACTGGGTTTGCTAGATACTGAAGCTCAGAACAATATGAAGCCATTGCTATCTCACCACCTTTGAATCCATAATCCAAGCTTGGACAGCGACCCCCAGAGAGATTTGAAGGCAACCCATTGTTGTAAAAATCGTTAACAAGCTCAGACATTTGAGCAAATAGAAGTTTACCAATTGCAGCCAAAGCCAATCTTGTGTTGTCCATTGAAACGCCAACTGGGGTACCCTGAAAATTTCCACCATGAAGAGCTCTGTTCCTAGATACATCAATCAATGGGTTATCATTCACAGAGTTGATCTCCCTCTCGATGGATTTTGTGGATGACCTGATAACCTCAATCTGAGGGCCTAACCATTGTGGTGAAGTTCGAAGAGCGTATCTATCCTGCTTAGGCTTTAGGAAAGGATCAATCTCATGCAACTTTTGTGCTTCTTTAACATAAGCACTTCCATCCAAGATGTGTTCCATTATTGCTGCTGCTTCAATCTGCCCAGGGTGGTGCTTCAATTTGTGTGTCAAATGATCTGTGAACTCTGGCTTCCCATGCATCACTTCAGCGAAAATCGCAGACATAACTTCAGATAGAACAGCTAAAATGTTAGCCTCAAAAAGAACTATAGAAGCCAGACCAGCTCCAACCCCAGTTCCATTAACAAGAGCAAGACCCTCCTTTGGCTGCAATTCAAAGAAGCCTCCTTTGATACCAGCGAGACGGAAGGCCTCTGAAGCAGTTAGGGACTCACCATTGGGGCCTATGGCTTTAGAATTAGGCCTTCCTGTCAATAATCCAGCTATGTATGAAAAAGGGACCAAATCGCCAGAGGCTGAAATAGAGCCACGCAAGGGCAAGCATGGGGTGATGCTGTGGTTGAGAAGTTTTGCAATGGTTTCAAGAATGTTATATCTGATGCCAGAATATCCCTGAAGGAGGGTGTTGATTCTAACAAGCATTGCAGCTCTTGTTGCACTGTGTGGCAAGGTATGGCAATTTTCACTCCCATTACCAAATATTCCAGCATTCAAAAACCTGTAAACAACGTGATGTTAAACTTGAAATAAGCATTGCAGCTCTTGTTGCACTTCATAGATTCTATATTTGTACCAGTTGTTTTACATGTCTTTTATTATTTAAAAATTTTAAATTAGAAAAATAAGTTATAATTTTAATTTCAGCTGAAAAAATATTAATTATAAAGTGTGAACAGTTATAAACTTAAGTACTTTTTTTACTTTTTTATATTTTAACAAAATTTATATATATGTTTATAAATATATAACATAAGAAGATTTCAGGAACTAATGCTTGTGATTTTGATCAAAACAGTAGTATGGTGGGTTATTGATTTACAGAGGAGGATTATTAAACGGCGAATCAAAAATAAATGCAGAAAAATCACTATAAGTTACTCAAGGTATATTTCATTACAAAAGACAAAAGTTATATTTACATTTCTTTAAATCTATCTTAGGTTTTCGTACAATTTTGCTTTCTGAAACTTTCGGTACGCTTTTGTTTTGATAGCAATCAAGAAACTTACTTAACATAGTGAATTAGTCTTTGCTATATGAAAGTGTCCTAAACAAAAGTCTTGCTACAAGAAAAGAAAATAATTTTTTTTTAAAGTTTTGTAATATTATATCGAGAAAAGAACATGTAATAATAAAGTTAAAATATAGAATATTCTCTTAAATTTTTTTTTCGTGTAAATAGTATTTTTGTTGAGATTTTCATTTGAGGAAATTAAATTTATTTAAAATTTTTATAATTCTTATTACATTTTATATTAATTCAAACTAAAAATTAATCATCGATGTAATTACTAAAAAGTACAAAAGAAATAATTTAAAGAGGTTTCACACCATGATCAAAATTTATAAAATTTTTTAAGGAAAGCATTATTTTCATCCCAAATTTTACATCAACCTTCATATTTGTCTTTAATATCTTTTTTTCTATTAATTTTGTCTTCAATATTCTTTGCTATTAATTTTATCTCCAATAATTTTTTACTATAAATTAATATTTGACTAAAATAAAAGTAAATGATAAAATCAATTAAAATATAAAATATTAAGAATGAAATTAAAAAAAAAATTAAAAATCAATATAAAATTTAGTAACCAAATGAGTGCTTTTGCCAATTTTTTACAGAGTAAACTAATAATTTGATTTTGGTCAAAAAAATTAACAATTTGGTCCTTAAAATATCACCGAGTTGACAACTCGGTCTCTGAAAGATTGAAATATACATTTTAGTCACTAAAAGATCAAAATAGTATACTAAATAGTCCTTCTTATAGACTAAATAATATATCGTTTTAATCTTTCAGAGACTAAAAGTACATCGTTTTGATCTTTCAAAGACTAAACAAAAATTGAGTTGTGAGCCGAATGATCTTACAGGATGAAATTGTTAGGTTACTCTTTTTTATGTTGTAACCTAATGATAATAATGGTAACGAAAAAAAGAAGAAAAACAAAACCTGATGAGCTCAGTCTGAAGAGCGACGCCTTGCTTGGTTCTCCTATGCGAGGTTGCACCGAATCCCGTGGTGACTCCATAACTGTCCATCCCTTTCCTCACGCTCTCCATCACCCACGCGCTACTCGCCTCCACTCTCTCCCTCCTTCCTTCCTCTAATTCCAGCGCCGCCGCACCCTCCGCCACCGCCGCCACCTCCGCCACCGTCAGCGTCTCTCCTCCCACCCTCACTTTTCTCTTCCGGTACTCTTTCACCATTCTCCGCACCTCCTCCACGTGCCTCCCTTTCATCGACTCCGCCGCCTCCTTCCACTTCATCAAATCCTCATCCTCCGACGACGATGATTCCCAATTACAATTACCATTTCCTCCTCCTCCTAACATTCTCGATCTCGGAATAATCGGAATCGATTTGATCCAGGAATTATTGGATCCTTACGTTACGCACGCACATTCATTCTTCCAATAATGCGAATCCATCGGAACAAAATGAAAAGCAAGCACACAACAAGGTAGATGTGATTTTGGTTTGTATGGTTTGTTTGGGGTTTAATTTAATTTCTAGCTTCTACAGAGACAGAGACTGATAGATGATAAATTAAATACATACAATACAAGAACCATGGGAGATTTGTTTAATCTTCTTCTTCTTCATGCATCTTTCTCTCCAATCCCAAACACATATATAATTAAATTTGGGTGGGATGGTGTTTGTTCACCCGTCCCTTCCTTCCTTCTTTAAATACACAAATTTACACGTTATCAAGAGAGTTGCCTCTGTAACTCTTCCCATTCACTATACCAAATTCACAAGGCTGCGCTTCCTCCCTGCCCTCCGATCTCATCTTCCTTTCGATGGACACGATCGCCACACGTGGCAACCCTAGGGCTTAGCTCCCGCCTCCTACTATGCAGTAACTACTAACTATGTAGTAATAATAACTGAATTAGTAGTATGCTAATGTCATCTTCTCTTGATCACTTGCTACGTATCTGCCTGTACCATTCCAATAGACCAATACTCTATCACTTAAGCCATTTAATTCTTCAGTTAATAAATTAATTTTTAAATAATTGAGAGATATGGTAATCAAATTATCTCTAATCAATAAATTAATAATAAAGATTTTCTACATTTTTTATATCATTTTCTATGCAAAAATAATATACATCTTCGATTTGTTTTGCATGAATATCAAATAACATTTTACACAATTAATTATTATAAACTATATTTGTATATAACTAATTGTTTTAATAATATTGATGTAAACACCGTAGAGACATTTAATGTTTTGTTTTGTGGCCCTTAAATAGTGGGAGATGTGAATTTACTCTACTCGACAGCTATTTGTCGCACTCAAAAAGGTAATAATTAAATGAGCGGGAAACCAGGAAACTTTCGCCTTCGTTTCACAAGTTTTGGTAAACTCCACCATCTATATATCTCTTTACTCGCTCACGCAACGCAAAACTCATAGATTCTATAAATATCGTCATTACCCTCCATCATTCAACATTCAATAACTCTCTAGCCCAAAAAAACCATTCAAGTTGCTAATGATGTTATTTCCTAATGATCTCAGTTGAGAAAAAACTTGAAATGGTTTTACGAAATGATATCAAATTGGTCACTTAAATTGAGATCCTTTGTTGACGGCATCAAAGTACTCATCAAAAGAAATTCGTAATTTTGGATTCGTTGCATTTGAACTTGAAACGAGAGAGATATGATCACATTTACTATTTTTGGGACCAATTTGAAAAATTATAAACATATGTATGATCAGTCTAAAAGAAATGAAACATAAGAGACTAATTTGAATTTCACTCCATACATAGGGGACTAATTTGAGTATATTGAAATTAAAAATTAAAATACTCTATTTAATGAGTATATTGAAATTTCACTTTGTGTATTTGAATTTGAGTTCAATATCAATTGCTAAGGGAATTTGTAAAGAGAATATTTATTTTATATATAAATTATAATATTTTTAAATTTTATATGCTAAAAATATATAAAATTATAAGAATGAAATGTATAATAGTATATTTATATTTATGATTTAATTTTTTAAAATTATCAGTAGTTATAGGTAAAATAATATAAAAATAAGTTTTATAGTAATAGAAATATATTTTATTTTAAAATTCTTTTAGATCTGAATCTGAGTATAAAAATTTAACTATTTGTAAAATCTGATAATTAATAAAAATTAATTTTAATAGGTAAGGATGAGTGGAAAATTGTAATATCTATATCTTACCTATAATCATTCATACTTTTAAAATTATAGCCTTCTTGCCAAATGTGATATATGAGAGAGGGGATTTGTCCATTGAGAGATATTTAATCTATATATTAAAATTAAACGATTCTAATAAGTGAATGATAATAGGAACACGTTAAAGAAATTTTCTTTCCCTTTATGTATAAGATCACTCAACGTGATATATCAGATTCGGTTATTCTTCATAATTAGTTACATTATTTTAGAAAACAGGATCAAAACACGTGCAATTAACTAAACTGAAAAAAAAAATATATGAATGTAGCCAGATCTAGATTTAAAACGCAATAATTGCGAGTCCTGTATTTTCGGGTCTCAGTGAATAGTTTCGATCGGTGAAGGTAGTTTAATTAATGCAAAAAACTCTTTCGTGCCCCTAATGTTTGCGGTGATTTTCAGTTATGCCTCTAACGTTTCATTTGTTTCAGTTGTGCCCCCAATGTGAAACGTTAGTTTCAATTATGCCCTCACCCTCGCTAATGTACCGTTTTTCGGAACTTTTGAGCTTCGATTCGTGTTCATTTCAGCTTGTTTTGATAAATGAATTTATGGGTACTCATTTTCGACTCATAATAAGGATCATTCTGCACATGGAAATTTTGAAAAAAATGCTTCGTTTTGCTACATTTCGTTTTGGTTTGGGGTTCATCAGGTCCGATTTTCTTCGGATTTGGGGCTATTTTGAGCTTAATTTTTTAAATTGATCCAAGGAATCAAGTTTGTGATGTCCGAAAATTAAAACTCATATGAAATCTGATCAAAACTGAGCTCAAATCGTGCGAAAATGATGTTTTTTTTGTGGATGATTGAAATTGGGGGTATAATTGAAACTAACGTTTCACATTGGGGCACAACTGACACAAATGAAACATTAAGGGCATAACTGAAAATTACCGCAAACGTTAGGGGCACAAAAATGTGTTTTGCCTTAATATAATTAACGTGTAAGATATATAGCTCGCAAGAAGTACTTTTTCGATCCAAAAATTGTAAACTTGTATTGTAGTTTGTAAACTGTTATATTGTAACCCTTTTAATTCTTCCACATGGAATCTGCACTTTTCATCTCATGAAAAGTCAATACTGCTTCTCTTTTGCTGCAGTTTCTCCTCAATAAGTTAAGACAATCAATAAAACCATTTCTTCATTTTATTATGTATAGATCAAAGTACAATTTTGGTCCCTTATTTTTACGATAAGTTGCAATACATTTTTTTATCCTTTTTTTTTTTTTGCAATTTTGGTTCTTTAAGTTTTCTAAAAGTTTCACTTATTGGTTCCAACAACTGAATGTGACCATATATCTCTCATTTCAAATTCAATTACAACGAGTTTCAAGCCTACATGTTATTTTTTACGAGTCCCTTTTTTTTGTCTAATTGAAGTCATCAGCAAACAAAGTCAAATTGGACTCTGAAGGTGAACTACTTGTTTCACAATCCAAACAAGCAAAACTAGCCATATCCCTCTTAAATTAGGAGTTATTAGTTACTCCTTATGGGTCTTTTTTTTCTCCCAGTTGGAATCGTCGATAAATGAGGTCAAATCAAGTTTGAAAATGGTTTTGGAGTTAAATAGTGAAAAATTATTAAAAGCCACTATCGAACTCTGATTTGATCTCATTTGCTGACGGTTTCAGTTAGACAAAAAAATAACTTGTCAAATGTAACTTGTAGCTGTGAAATCATCTCAATCGTACTTGAAACAAGAGAGATATGACCAATTTTACTCATTTGACTATAAAACAAGAGGTTCACTTTCAGAGTTCAATTTGACCTTATTTGTTGACAATCCTAACTATACAAAGAAAAGACTTGTAAAAAAATAACATGTAACTCAATACTTGTCGCATTCAAATTTGAAAGGAGAAAAATATAGCTATATTAATTAGTTGATGAGACTTGAGACTAATAAGTAAAACTTTTGAAAAACTTGGGGGATGAAAATTACAACCAAAATTATAAATGGTTGAATTATGATTTACCCGAAAAATAAATAAACGAAATTGCACAAATTATGTGACGTCCGATTAATTAATATCTTCGTTACATGTGAAGTGATAATATATATATATATATATATATATAGATGATGATCACGTATTATTGTTGGTTATTGTGAGGATCGATTTAATGAATAGTAACAAAATTCCACAAATTAAAGTAGCTACACTAATACTCGAAGGGGTAATATAAATATATAATACTCTAATTAGTCATATATATAATGATAGGTGGAAATTAGTGAAACCTTCCTTTTCTTTTCTCTGTTTAATAAATAGATCGATTTATATTTTCCCATCTATCTACATCAAAGAATCTCGACATTTCTGTCGTAATACGTAATAGATTTGAAAAGTTTGTTAATCTCAATCACTATCTAGTGTTTGCATTAATTCTTGTTTGATCAGAACTTTTTGTAGTTTTTCTTTGATTTGGTTTACAAATCTTAGGTCATTAATAAAGCTATTACGTAAAGTGAATATTTTCTTTGTTTTGAAATAAGCCAAACTGCACGTAACATTATTATTGCTTTGTTTAATAACGAGGCTTTATTTGCATCCTGAATTATAAAGGTTATATATATAATATATACAACGAACTCAGAGGATGGATAAGGTTTTTATTTATCTTTGTAGTTAAGAGAGATGTTTTTTTTTTCGTAAGTAAGAGAGATGTTTTGTATATGTTATTAAGTTTAAAGTACGGACAATAATGTGCAATATACAAAATGGAATTTTAATTATTGTTTTGTCAAAGTAAACTAAATTAGATTGATGTGTTGTGAGTTAAATGAATTGATTCATCATGCTAATTGAATTTTTAAGTGAGTTAACAAATTTTTTTAACTTGGCCACTTATTTTAATGAGTAAAAAAACGTTAAAGTAAAATCGGGCTCACCAAATTGACGAATTACATAGGCTAATCTAATAAGTTAGATCCATTTAATGGCTCTACATAATGACAATGAAAATTAGGTGGCCGATTCAAGTACGAAATAAGAATAATTGGACATACATTAATATTGTAGCGAGAGACATATATCTAATTATCTATATATTCGTGATGAATTTCAACTTAAAAAGGCATTTTGTTGCGTTTCCAACTCCCATCTTTCTTAATTCTAATCTGCCACGCATCATATGAGTTTATTGATATTAATTTTCTCTCATCTATTAATTAATACTCACATGATGATGCTAGCTAGTGAGTAAATTAAAATATGCAGAAGGTCCAGTCTCTACAATTCTACACAAATTTATTTTTGGCAAGACACTCTTTTTTGTCTTTAAATATTTTATCAATTTTTAATTTTATTTTTAAATATATTTTTCTATTATTAATTTTGTCCTTAAAGTTTTAAATTTTAATCAATTTTTTTGGTTGACTAACTTATTTCAATAAATTAATGACAAATTTCATTATATCTTTCAATATGAGTTAGGATTTAAATATTTTGTATACTAATTTTATATTATATCTCATCAATTACATAAAATTTTTCGTTGATATTTAGTTAAAATTAAAAGAAAAAGTAAAATCAATCAAAATATAAAATTTTAAGAACAAAATTGATAATACAAAATATTAAAAATAAAATAAAAAATTAATATATAATTGAAAGATGAAAAAGTATTTTTGCCTTTATTTTGTTTAACCTAATAAAAACCACTCACATGGAAGATGAACTGAATGAAACCCAAAATCACAAGTCACACCCAAAACATTGATGAAAGCGGGACGTAATAAATATTCGTGAACAAAAAAACAAAAACATGTCCAATCGAGGTGTTTCTAAAACAATATTTGATGACTTAATTTTTTAAAATAATCAATTTCTAAAATATTTTTGTCTTTAAAATTTTAAAAATAATTAAAAAAAAAGTTAAGCCTGAAGTGTTTATATTCTGAAAATAAAAAAATAAGGAAATTTCATTTTCATTAATAAAATTATGATGATGTACTACAAATGTATTTTATTTTTTATTTTTATAAACTACTTTCAAATAATAAATTTACTATTTTAAAAAGACTATAAAATAAATATGTCAAACCAATTTTTTTTTTACGTTTCAAAACATAATTTTAAAATTAAGTTGCGAATAATTTCCAGATTCCCTTAGAAAGCGTTGCAAGATATTATTGCGAAAGCAAAGGCAGGCGTACGTATTTAAGTATTGATGTTGCCAAATTTTGATATATGGAGTGTCGACCCAAATAAATTCTATATCTTTGTTTTAAATTTTATTTTGATTAAAATCTTATTTTGCAGTAAATTTCATTCTCAATGTTTTACATTTTGAGTCAATTTATCATTTGATTAATTTCTTTCAATAAATTAATAACATACTGCAAACTGTTTTTAATCTGAGTTAGAATTTTAAAAAAATATTCTATCAATTTTACATTATATATCATTAGTCACATAGATTATGTCGTTAATATTTGGTTAAAGATAAAATTGATCAAAACGTGAAACATTAAAAACAAAATTAACAGCAAAAAAATTTGAGGATGAACTAGACAATTGGTGTTAAGTTTTAAGATAAAATTGGTACTTTTGCCCAAAATAAAATATTCGTGTTGATATTTGAGTAAGAATAGTTGACCACTTGGCTAATGAAATTCATGGATTTGTAGTTTTATACTGTTTAAGAGCGTGTAGGTAGAAGAAAAACAAACTAGGATAAAAAGCCATTGATAGTGATAGATAGCAATAGCATGAGATTTAAGATTATGTTCAATGGGCTCACGAAAGCCCATTACCATCCTTGGTTTCGGATACCTTTTTATAATAGGCCTCAATGTCTCGATCGAATGTTTTCTCTGTACTGACCAAAAACCTGTTTTAGCTAGATCCATAATTAAAAGCCCATTTATACCCCCCCCCCCCAAGAAAAAAGTAAAAACCCACATATGTTATTACAGTGGTGGACAAGGGAACAAAACAAATTTATTAGGCGAGGTAACCCTTATTTTCTAGAAGTTACAAATGTAGTGCAGTTTAGAGAGAGAATTAGAAAAAGAGAATTTAGGTCCTTTCTTTCTCCTCCTCCTCTTTTTTCTTTTTATATTGTCTTATTATCTTTTATCATCTCCTCTCTGATTAAAAACTAAGATGGTTTTTCACTTTCTTGTTCAATAATGGAAGATTTTTACTCTTTTCTCTTGATTTAAGAAGATTTGCATCTCAAATTATCATATGTTCAACCTCCCAAGTTCATTTGACGATTAATTCAATAAAGTACTTTAAGATAAAAGATTAAGTGATCTTGCGAATGAATTTTGATTAAACAATAAATAGCATATAAAGTAAATTATACCGACTTATTCTTTCGTTTTTTTTAAAAAATGGTCAAATTATATAAAATATCCCTTTTGTTTCAAACATATTATCTAACTTTATTACACTATTTGTTATATATTGATGAACTACCATATTTATAGGTTGGAGAATCCCATATACTTAGTTGTTCGCTGAAAAATTTTGTTTGGTACTTCCAAAGAATGTTTTGGAATAGTAATAATTATATCTATGAAGCACTTTGATAGTTAAGTCAGAAAATAATGGTAGAAAGAGATTAGAGAGTCTAAACTTAATAAATGTGTTTAGAAATAATATTTTAAGCCAAATTCTTGAGAAATGTGGAGTTTGAACTCGCCTAATTAAGATCTCAAGATTTTTGAAAGTTCATGTTCTTAAAATATTAGGATCAATTAGCTAGCCTATTTAACCAATGTACATTCATGAACTTCATGTAATCAACCAACTATCTCTAAATTGAGAAAGAATTCTCTATATTTTCTTCCTCTATATTTTTTTTAGAGTATAAGAAAGAAAAGAAGAGTGCAGAAGAGAGAGAAAGAGAAAGTGTAGGTCTTATATATTGTTATTTTATAAGACTCACATTTTCTCTTTCTACCTCTTCCTCTCACTCTCTAACTCTACAAGAAATGCATGAAGAAAGAAATCCAAAAGATTCAATCCATTGCAGTCAATTTTGTTCTAATTGTTTCACAGTTTGATCAATTTTATCCTCCTGTACTCTTACTTTAGTCGATTATCAACGACATAATCTACGTGACTAATGATATGTAATATAAAATTGATAGAAAGAACAACTCAAATTGTAACTTATGATAAAAAATAGAATTTAGTTTGTCGTTAAATTTATTAAAAGAAGTTAGTAAAAAGATAAAAATAAAATTGACCAAAATATAAAATATTGGAGATGTAATTGAAAGTTAGTGTAAAATTTGAGGACGAAATTAATACTTTTAATTTTGCCAATAGGTAATTGTAACACATTCCCAATATTTATTTTTTGTTAATGGAGTCGAACTATTTGCACAATATATTTATTGTATTAAAAATAAAATTACATTTTGTTTCATGTTAGAACTTATATATAGTACTAACTCATCAATTTTCATATTCATAATATTACAATTGAAATAAATAATTTAATGCTGTGCATACAGTTTACTCTAGTCAAATATACTGACGTTAAATTCGAAGTAATTCCACATAGCATATCTATTCCTCCCACGAGTTACGAATCTATTTGTTTTTATATCAATATTAAAATCAATTTCTTCAAAAACGAACAAAATCCAATATCGTCAACCTGAAATATACTTGATAGTTGATACCCAAAGTACAAAACAAACAGATTTGAAATTCAAACCAAAACCACTAGCTTTCCCTTTTTATTCGCTTTGTTTTGTGGGATGAAGCTATCAATGGGGTCAATGTTTTGATCAAGAGTTGAATAAATTTGTAACATGTCGTAATCATAACACTAGGAGATAAATAAAATAGAACAATATTGAATTGAACAATCAAATGTGTAATCAAGAGTCGTATGCATTAATTGTATATATATATATATATATATAGTTTTGGCAATATGTTGGATACCCGAATTTGAATTCTACACAGAAAAGTATCGAATTTCCAGATTACATAGTTCCTATCTGTAATTTGATCTATCCTGGTGCTTCTTTCTTGTAAAATTTTCAACTTTGAGCTNTTTTCCATGAGAGCTTTAACTATTTGATATGCACAAATATGTCACAAGGTATTAATTATTTGTGGGTGGAGTATGGCGTATGGCATATACCCAGAAAAGTTGCATTTATGTCACGAAAGGTGCCCTAAGCTTCTAGAAGAGTACATGAAAAATAAATAGCCTAATCTTCTGGTAATGGCATAACATAAATACCTTGAAAATGGGTTTCCTGCGTGTAGTAATTTTCAAATTTCACTTCGAATCTACATTATTGGGTAGCATCAGTCGATTTCATAGATTCATAAACCAACGGTTTATAAGCAAAATAAATCAATGCAAAAATGTATATATATTTTTTTAAAAAAATATTAAAATAATTCAACAATGCAATAAAAAGTTCATATATACCCAATATTTATATATTTAATTAGCGAAAGTCAAAGATTGACATGTGATCCATAGAGTATCGTCTATTGAGGTCAAGGATCAATATAGATGTTGTATTTTGGTATGATATATAATTACTGACAAAAACACCCACTTTAGGACAAGAACAAAACAACAATAACAGTTGCCTGGTCTAAGGGTAGATACACACACAAACACACAAATATATATGTTATCGCCTCCTTTTGTATCTATAGATGTTTTGGTTTTGGTCTTCAAGTCGTCTTAATTGATCGCATGCCTTCAAAATCACAACAAAAGTACATCAAAACAAAACACACCGTACGGTAATACCATATTTTTATTCACGACGTTGTTTTATCAGATAGACCACTATGGTTTAATAGTCAAGATTTCAGAACAAGATTTTCTAAAGTTAATTGGATCTTGAAGTTCTTGAATTTAGTTCAAATATATACATAAAGTTTCAAACTTGAAATATTATTAGAACGATATTAAACTGTGTATTACTTGGACTAATATATGTAGAAGATTTGAATGTACATTGGGATTAATTTGAAATAGAAAGATATTAATGAAAAAGGCTAAAAAGAATGAATAGTGAGAGTAGGAATTAAATGTTGAAGGCAAGTGTGGTGGATGAATTAAGGGGTGGAGTGCAAGGAATTATTATGTGTTGATTGAAGAAGGAATGCAATAGGATGGATGGGTATTTGAAAAGAGACTTTTAACTTTTTTTTTTCTGGTTTGTTGGTTACCATCCAAAATTGCCTCTTTTCATGGCTTTCCATTCAATTTCACAACCACCACACTCACATGTACACTCACACCCCACCACACCACCATTCAATTTCCCCCACTTTTCATTTTTCTCCATTTTCATTTTATTTTGGGAACCACTCCATCCCATTTCTTTTCTTTTTTTCAATCTAGAATCATTCATCAAAATAATTAAAATATGGATGCTCTATTTTCTAAAAAAATATATATATAATTTGGTCAACCAGTTTTGCTAAAAAAAAACTGGCCAACCGGTTTGAGAAAAAAAAAGTTGATTATTTCAGTTAACAAAATTTATAAATGACCTTTTTTTCAAAGAAAAATTATTTTTTTTAATTATTTATTTATAATTACTTAGTTATTTTGTCCTCTTATTACATGTTATTTTAGCCATTTCAGCAATAGTTTTTAAATCTAATAGTATGAAGAAAAGGTATGCCAAATACTTTTTTGAAACACAAAGCGTCTCTTTATGAAATTTTAATTAAAAAAAAAAACTGATCAAAAGATAAGTTAATACTGGGTGTTGAAAAAGGTTGGAAATTTGGGATCATTCTTTTGCAACTGAAATCATGCATATTGAAGAATTGAGTTGGGGAGTTGAAAATGCACCTCTCTGAATTTAAGGAAGACAGCTAAAGCAACTTGAAGAAGAAATTAAAGCAAACAAGGAAAGGAAGATGAACCACCCAATTCAGATTTTTTTTTATGTACAATATATTATAGCTGTAGTGTTGGAGAGATAAATGAATAAATATAGAGACAATTTCTTTTTTTATTCTATTTTTATCTTTGTCAACACTACACCCCTAAATATTTTAGAGAATTCGAATTGATGAAACACGACCCACTATTATGTATATATATCATACAATATAATTCACATTGATTACCAACAAGTGTTTGGTGCAGTGTTAAGCGAGTTGCACCTTAGGTTGAGGGACTTAGATTCGAGCCATGGAGTCGACATTGTTGAGAGGCTTTAACAATTCGCTCCCAGCTCGAATAACATTAATTAGGTCTCGTCTAAATCGTTACACGAATAGGTGAAAGAAACTTCTAGTTATACCAAAAAAAATTTCACATTGATTTTTTTTTAAAAGAAAATCCCTTGACATATATATTAATGATTCCCAAAATTTCCAGCTATATGTGTCTTACATACCCTTCCTCCTATCCTATATATATGGAGGGTCCCTCTTCTAAAAGGATAGGGGTAGGGCTCTCATATTCTCTATCTTTAGAGAAGTAAAGTTATTCTTTCTTCACAAGAGAACATGAACTAGGACACCTCAAATTAAAACATACTACATAATGCGTTTCCTTTTGGCTATTTTTTAACTCCTTTCGAGATCATGTGTTTATATATATATATATAATATTCATATATGGCAATTCCAGAGCCAAGGGAGGATGAATGCCAATATATATATATTTTTATATATCATTCCTAAAGAATCCCCATAATCTGTTTGCATGCCCTTAAATCCTTTTTTCTCTCCTTCCTCTACCCCTAAATTTGTTACACTTTCTGGGGCAAAAGTCAACACAGAAAAAGGCATCAAACTAGCTACTCTCTCTCTCTTCCCCTCCATCCTGCCCAATAATTCGACTTTATAAAAGATAAGTACATTATATAAATATCTCAGGAAAAGGGAGCTTTCATCGAAAAAAAATTTTTTTTAGATAAGTACATCATATAAATATCTCAAGGGTCTTGCATTGAAAGACATATGTTGACGTAGTTATATATCTATCATTATATTTATATGTCTATTTGTAGAAGTGTACGTGTTTTTTTTAATGACAAGTAAGCTAAGTGTACGTGTTTTATTGGTTCTTGACGAAGATAAATATTCTTTTAATTAACTATTTAGTTTTAAATTAAATCTTATTATTACACAATTTATATTATTCTCGTGTCTAAATTAAAGGATTGGCATATCTTTATTTAGAATATTTTTTTAAAATTCTTTAATTTTATCCTTGAGGGCACATGCACTTACGTACATATGGAAGAGGG